>WELA01006786.1:676552-695327 GCA_009602735.1 Mesotaenium endlicherianum
GGGGGGGGGGGAGGGAGGGGGGGGTGTCATGACTCACTGCTTGAGCAGCGGCGCACAGCACAGCAGCAGGTTGACCAGCCCCACCGCGTCAGCCAGGGTGGACGTCTCAATGGCGTCAAACCTGCAGCGGCCGCCAGCTGCTCTGCCGCGTTCTTTCAATTCCTCGCAGTCATCCTGTGCACCATCTCCTCTGGAGGAGGGTGTACCTGAGGCGGGCTTTTCCTCGCGGCAGCCGTCCCCCTTATCTGGGGAGACTGCGACAGGACTAGGGTAGAGCGTGTAGAGGCACAGCTGCAGCGCGTCCCCTCCCCACAGGGTGACCGCCACGCGCCCCGCTCGCGTCCACTTCTTAAAGCCCACAATCCAGCCTTTGAGCACGTCCCGGCAGCACCTGTGCAGGAAGTTGGTCTTGTCGCAGCTGCTGGCCCCGTGAGCCCGGGCCTGCTTGGCAATGCGGTGGGTGCCCCTGGTTGGGTGGTACTTGGCGGGGAGACGGAAGTAGGAGTAGAAGGGGCAGCTGGTGCGGTGCTCAGGCCATGGCTCATTGCCCATCCCCATCAGCGTCACATTCGCAATGAGGCCCTTCTCTGCTGTGGCGGCAGCGGATGACGTGGCAGCCTGTCCCGACATGCCTGCATGGTACCACCTCTCTGTCTCCTTCTGATAGGCCTGCTGGTGCGCCTTGCTCACGCCCCCAACCCCGTTCGTGAACACTTGCAGCGAGACTGGCCAGCTCAGCTCGGCAACTTGGGCATTGACCTGATCGATTGCCGACACCTGGCGACGCACATTGACCCTCTCTGCGCCATTGCGCCGCCTCGCAGCCTGCTTTATGTGGTCCTTGCGCTTCTGCGCCGCAAATGTCCCTGCGACTTTTGTGTGGCATGATAGCCACTTGGCACAGACAGCGGTGACGCGTCGCCAAGTGGCGGCGTCGGGCACGCTGATAAGGGAGTATCCCCACAGCAGCCGGTCGAAGTAGGATGACAGCTTGGCTCCCTGCTGCTCGGTGAGTGCCAGATGGTACCACACGGCCCATAGGAAGTCAAGGTCAGCATCCGAGGATGCATCGCACTCAGAGGCAATGAGCAGCAACAGAGCCGCGCGCGCCAGCACCACGTCGTTGCTGTCATTCAGGTGGAACCTCAGGTGGGGCCTCTTGCCAGGCCCGCCTACATGCACAGGCACGCACCCAGCACGGCATCATCGCACAGAGGGGACCTCAAGTTACAGCGCACAGTAAGAGGAGCTGGGACAGGATGGAGCCTTTCTTTTGGGGTGCCCCTCCTGCTTCACACTCAGGAGGCCTGCACGACACACAAGCGCCACGCATGCACGCACGCACACACAGACATAGAGATGCATTCAGACTGTGCAAATGCTCCTTTTAATGTTCAGTCCAATTCAGCACTTGCACAGACAACTTCTCCGGTTTGGTACCCCTCTTAGGGCTGACAACTCATGTCTTCCCAGTGCTGAAAGACTTATCACCTGGGATATAAGCCGTGTACCCTGTCTAGCTTGCCTGCTTAGTGGCAGTAATTCCTGGCATGGAGCAAGTCTGGCATATTATACAAGGCAGGCAATGTGCTTGCATGATTTATATGTAACCTTCAGTCCTATGTAACAACGTAACAAGTCCACTGCAAGAGAAAATGTATCAACTCGACTTGTATCATGCTATTGCTAAAATATCTCATCAAACTCTAGAGACTTTTTTCCTAGAGCATGTATATATATTAGTGATGTCAAATTGGTTGACGAACTTGGGCTCAACAAAACTCATGCCTGGCAGACAATTATGCACCCTAGGGCAGATTGCAACAAAAGCGCAGCTCCTCATCTGACCTTGATAAATTTTTGGCGTCATGACTTGTGACACACAGGTCATCACTTTTTACCAGCATGCAATTAAATGTACTGCATTGCTGTGAAACTGCATGCAGGAATGATGTAACATGTGCAACGAAATCAGGCAGTCGTGTACCTTGGCTGAGTCCAGGACCATTGGCAGCAGTCGTTTGCAGAACATGGCGGATGTCTTCAAAGCCAAGTAGCAACAAAATTGCATCTTCGGCTTGTGGAAGCTCATCAAGCTCCACCAAATTCCGCGCTCGTGTATCGCCAATCAAGTTCCTATAGTACCAATTCACAAATGCACAATCTTCGATAACAATATCAACTTACATGCATCGACTATTGTTGAGGTGCCGTGCAAGGACATGATGACACGGACCTTAGACTTCATCAGACCTGCTCAGCATGAAGACCGGTCTTTGGCCTGGTGATGGCACTCAGCAGCACATGCAGTCAAATTGGTACACAGCAATTATGTGCAAATGCCGCGAGATGTCGAAAAATCTTTAAAACCTCAACGCAATTGTAAAGCATACAAACCAGATTTGGTATAAGAGCTTCAGCTTGCAACTTTCGTGTGATGTACAGACGAAGCTCTTACCAAGTTCTCCTCTCCTCGATAGACAGCGTTCTTCCTGGACTCGGCCTCCAAGAGGTTGCAAATCTAGTGGGTATCTTCGTGTCCATCTTTCCTTGAAGTGCATGCAATGCAACTCAGCTAGGATGCAATTTGCTGCGAAGCAAAGTGATGCCAAGATGTCCCAAGATGTCCTTGTCTGAGTTCGTCCTCTCAAGTGAGCACTGAGACTGCCCATTGAAAGTATAGTCACCTATCGAAAGTACAGTCACTGTATCGAATTATAACGAGGCGCCCGGCATTCCGTGACAATATTGACGTCTTCTTAATAAAAGGAGGGATCTAGACATATAAAGTATCTAAAAAGTCTTAAATAATGTTGAAAGTGACACTAAAGGTTTTTCCCCCCAGACGCACATAATACTTTGCTTAGTTGTATCTTCAATAAATGTTGTGTGGTCTAAGGGGTCTGGATACCCAAAACAAATAAACGATAATCATTATCACAAAGTCTCTGCTACATTACTCCTTAGGGAACTCTAACAATATGACACAGGTATCATTGAATATGGTGCTCCCCGCCAAATAGAATTGAAAACCATAATTGTACCGGACTTTTTCCTGAAGTTACTTCGATTGACGCAGTCACTGATAACCTTGAGAGAAGTTTGTTCTAATCTGCTACTTCACATTTATATTGAAAGACATCATGACGAGTAGGCTCCCTATCACCAACAGCCGGTAGCTTCAGCGAAAAAAGTGGGTAGCTTTCAAACTGATTTTTACAATTACATAAGACAAAAGACTACGTTTGTCATGAAGTAGCGTGTTGTATCTAGAACGCAAGATGACTCCTAGAATTCCTTAATAATATATTTGAACTTTCAAATAATCTAAGAACTTGGAGCCTTTTTGGTAGCTGCATGTGTGGCGGCTTCCTTGACCCCCCTATCCTCTTTGTTCTGTACTCAAATCTCTCTTTTGTGTTGCTTGAATGAAGCATTTACGAAGTAAAGATTGGCAACTTACTGGAGGACAAAAATCATATCAAACCTGATCAACGACACAAACAAATGTCAAGCGCTTTTTCAACGCTTTTCATACTAAGAAGTTGTTCAAAGAAGAGGGCAATCGTTTGGCACTCAACACGCTTAAGTTCTTGCCCCCTCCATCAAGAAATGGCTATTTTGCTATCAACTTAGATATTACTATTGGAATTGCCCTTTAAAAAGAATCAATTAATCTCGTGATGATTCTTGATTTATTACTACACTATCCTTCTACACTTGATGTGCGACACATCAACAACCAACACTAACAACATGATGAGTTTAACCTCCTATATTGAAAGCCCAATTGCACAAGTGGCCAAGAAAAGATCTGTGCCACTAAGACTTGCCTTTTTGCAAAACAAGCAGGCCACAAATAAGTTATTACTTACCATAGGCCTTCAATTCCAACCTTTCTTGGCCGGCCGCTGGGCCCCACTTAGGCCGAGCTTTACGAAACACTTCTATCAAGGCCGGTCGCATTTTGGGCACACTTTGCTGCAAAATGCAACCTCACACAAATTACACCTGCGAACCTTGCAAACTTTCTGTCAGCAGCACCACACGCATCACATGTTTTGGGCGCAGCCTTTAGGCTTTGGGCGCTCCTCCCTCTGCGCCGTGGCTGCTTGGCTCAACCTCTCTGCAGCATCTGGCAGGCCCTTAATCCCTGGGCACATTCTAAGCACCGACTCAGATTCCATAGCCTGCAGACTCTGTTCGTGCACTTGGGCCCGTGCTGCACCGCAAGTCCGGGCCTCATAGCCGGTGCCACGTGCTTCTGCTGACGGGCTCGCCAGCTTCTACAACAAGAGCGCCTCTGCTCTCGCCCTTGCCATGCAACTTTACCAGCCAACGGCCTGCTGCAACTGGTCCCCGGGAAGTGGCTCGTCCGCTGCGCAGACAAAGTGGTCCAAGTACAACACAGGCAGGAAGGACCCCATCCACGCAGTGTGCGCCATGTGGCTCCTCTGCCATCTTGAGCACCTCATCAAGAGCATGCCGAAGGTGGCAACCTGTGAGAGGCTGGGTAGATCAGCATGTGAGTCCCCTCTGTCAGCCCGTGTTCCTCACCGGCTGCCTGATGACAGAATGCTCATAGGGTGCGCATGCTTCGTCCCACAGTTGAACCACCTTTCGCCTCACAACTTCGTCGACCAATTGACATCTTTGTACACAACCTCCAGCACCTCACGTTGCATTGGAGCGCTGCCGGCCACCTCCTGAGCTCTGCTTGCACAGCTCCTTGTGGGAAGGCCAGGCGAGTTTCTGGCACTCTCTGCTGCAGTACGCGGCAGCCTTGCACGCGGTGCACCTGTGGACCTTTTCGTCAACAACACCGCACACGTCACACGCTTTGGGCGCACCCTTCACGTGCTTTCCTCGATCCTGAATCTCTCGTCTGAGACCTTCGGCTGCGTCCGCCACCTTGCCTGAAGCCACGAGCGGCGCGTCCCCACTGCCACTAGCCGCCTTGCTGGCGCCACTAGTCTGGCCCGCCGCAAACTTCCCTCGCGGACCATTCGCTGCCCTGGAAGTCCCGGCCTCAGAGGCGGCGCCAGGTGTGCTGCCAGCAGTTTTGCCCTTGCCAGTTGGCTTCTTCGGCGGGGGCTTGTCTGCTGACTTGGCCGGCTCGCCAGGTGGCTCTGCGGCCTGGTCGTCCCATTCCATTGGTCTCATCCTGGGAACGATGCCGGGCGGCACCGTCCCCTTAAAGGGCGGGACGTCCTCGGGGTACACGAGGGGCAAGAAGGACGCCACCCACTCGGGGCGCTGCTCCGCGTGGCTCCTCTGCCACGCCGAGGGCTGCACCAGGCTGGAGCATTTCCACAGAAGCGCCAGCACCAGCTGGATCTGCTCCGCATGGGCGCGCAGCTCGAGGCGCGGGGCCAGCCCCACAGCCTGCCGGTGTTCCAGAATGGCCCCATAGCGCAGGAAGAAGTCCCGGACCGTAACCCGCCCGTCGTCCACCAGCCTCTGCATCCGGTCGTGGTCGATGAACACGAGCTCCAGCACCGGAAAGCCCGCGGCAGTCTCCCGCACGCGCTGCACGTGGATGCTCACCTTCGGCTGAAGGGCCCTGGTGCCCTGGTCCATGAAGCACACAAAGGCAGGTTCCTGCTTCCACACCGCCTCCAACATGACAAGCAGGCAGTTGCGCAGCACCAGGTGGCCGTCCTCCTCAAGGGGCCAGGTGTGCTGCATGCTGAGCATCATCTCCTGGAGGCTGAACATGCCCTGCGTGCACAGCTCCAGCCTCTCAGTGCCCGCGCTCCCTTTGAGCCACGGCTGCAAGGCCTCCATGCTCAGCTTCTTGGCGCCCTGCGGGGGCCACACGGCGCTCTTGGGAATGGTGAAGCAGACGGTGCCGCGATTGCGTGACACCTGCAAGTCGGCTCTCCGCGCCACCACGGGCCACGCCACCCGCAGCATCGCCGAGCCGCTGCACGCATGCACCCTCGCCCCCGACAGAAAGAGGCAACCTTGTCAAACAGACTGGAAGCTCCACTTGCTTGCGGACTTGCGCACTCCAAGAGCGAGGGCAAGGATCTTCTTTCTGATAATTGCACACCCAATAAAGAGGGCCAACACCAAATCGCTAAGACCCTGCCGAGCTGCCTGCCTGCCTGCTTTGATTCAGTCATGGGAGGGAGAGCGTGCACCTGCCGACGGCGATCTCCACGGACCAGGCGGCGTCCTCGTAGCAGTCCTCCCCCTCCAGCTGCCGCCCGCTGATCCGCACTTGGCCCTGGGCCCCCGGTCGGAAGCTGACGACGCCCGTGTAGCGATCGACGTGCTCACAGAGCGCAGTGACGGTGACAGCTGGCGCAGGCGTGCCAGCCTTGGGCGCGCTTGCACCGCCACTGGTGGAGGACCCCCTGACACCTGGACTGTCCCCGTCCCCAAGAGACACAGCCTTTCCAGATGCACCGCGCAGCTCCGTAGGGCTTTCGAGGGCGGCCCCGGGCACTGTTAGTTTCTTGCAGTCTGCAAGCAGAGCCGGCTGGCCCACTAGGCCGTAGTCCTCCATGGCTGCGAGCGCCACAATTGTCGACCTCTTCGGCAGGCTGAGACTTGCTGGCACTGGGAAGACGAGGCACCTGTCGTCCCATGTGAGGCCGAAGCTGTCGATGACGTGCACAGTGGTAGAGTCCAGCAGGGGATGCACGTCTGAGTACAGATCGACATCCCTGTGGTGCTCTCCTAGCAGCTGAGCCATTAGCAGCTCCGGCAGGTGCTGGAGGCACGCGCCCAAGTTACGCTCGTCCTCGCTGACCACCAGGAAGAGCCTTAGCGGGCTCTGCCTGGCAACTTGCGGCCCAGAGGGGGGGGCTGTGCTCAGCAGCCCCTCAAGCTTTCTGGAGTACAGCACGACAGGAGGCGTGGTGGGGCTGCGGGAGGGCGTGGCAAGCAGCCATTTGTCCCACGCCAGCGGATGGCCAATCCCCGCGCGAGCCAACAGGAAGAGTGCCGCCCGCCAGCCCTGCATGAAGGGCTCCGGAGATTCGAAGCCTTCTTCGGCCATGCCGGCAATGTTGTACGGGAAGACGGGGGTGCGGGGGGAGTGGTGGGCCAGCATGCTGCGCGAGAGCTGGGGGCACAGCCGCAGGAGCAGGAGGGCCAAAGTGAGCGTCGTCACCGAGGCCACACGGCACTTGCACTCGGTGTCCTCAAATTCCAGATCAAAACAGCGGCAGTAGAGATACTCCAGGGCCTCTGTGATGCCGCAGGGAGTGCCACCCGGCCCGCCTGCGGCCAGGAGCTCGTCAGCAGCAAGGATGGGGTCGCCTGCGATGGCCAGGTCCAGCCCCAGGGGAGTGAGCGGCGTCAGCTGCTCTGCAGTAGGGCCCCCTGAAAAGGCCCTCCCGGAGGCACGCGAAGCGCCGCCGCGGGCACTTCCGCTGCAGCTGCTGCTACCGCTGCTGCTGTTGCTGCCAGGTGTTGCACATCTGACAGACGTGGGGGCCCACACGAAGAACCTCTCCATAGCGGTGAAAGGCAGCTGCTCTTGCAGGCTGAGCCCGTTGAGCGGCGGCGCGGAGGAGGTGCCGAACTGCAGGTCGGTGCAGAAGCGCAGGCCCAGCAGCGAGGGCAGCAGCCGCTCGTCAAACCCCAGGCCCTCCCTGATGTAGGCGCCTACGGTGTCGGCTGCCAGGTACCACAGGTCTGACCCCGTCACCAGGCGCGTGCTCGCGTGCCTGCACAGGGCACACTCGGCCAGCACCCCCGCCAGTGGGCGTGAGGGAACACGCGTTGAGAGGGAGCGGCAAGAAGGAATGGAATGAGTGGAGTGCTTACTCGACACCCTGTAGGTTGGCAGAGCGCCGTACGCTAGCTGTCACGGGTACCATGAGAGCTGTGGGCGGCCGGCTAGCGACTCTAGAGATTGCTGACTCCACAGAGTCTGAGCTGATGGGCCTGATAAGGGGAGCCTCTTCAGCTTGCCAGCGCGTGCGTCACGCGAGCATGGGAGGCACAGGCGTCGAGTGGAAATGCAGCGGCAGGAAGCCATGCTGGCCTTGTTGCAGGGGGAGGAGGAGGATGGAGTAAGGGAAGGATAACGTTGGCAGCTGCAGCACCAGCAGGCTCACGTACGCATGCTTTCAGCAGCTGCGCACACAAAACCCGAAACCCTGACGCCTACCAGAACCCGGGTCTAGTGGCACTTAGCAAGGAAATCACACAGAAGGGGGAAGTCGTATCAGAGGCACTACGACGTTTTGAGGGCAGTAAGTCGAGGTGTGAAAAGCGCGTCACAACATGCATGCATGATGCACGTGTGTCTGGACTCTGCACGGCTCACAGGTTCCCAGCAGGCAGTGCCAGATTGTGGGGGGGGCCAACAGAGTATCCAAGCAGCACCAAGCAGCGCCAAGCAACACCAACAATTGTTCCTTGTACAGGCTCACGAGTCACAAGCTCACAAGCTCATGGCCTCAGCAGCTGCGCTCGCGGAAACCTGAAGCTGAGACCCCACATCCTGCCTTACACCTCATGCAGCGGCGCCTAGCAGGAACGCTAGTGGGACCACGAGCACCCAACACTCCGAAAACCAAAGTCCAGCTAATTTATTTTTCTGGAAGGCACGTTGTTAATTACAACATGCTCGCATGCTGTCTTTTGCAGGGCTCCTAAGGCCTCCTTAGCAGGCAGTGCGAGGCTGTGGGGGGGCAAGAGGGGAAGCAAAGCAGCCCTTCCTCCCCCTCACGCTGCTGGCAAGATGGATGTTGACACCAGCTGCAAAACCCATGAAGAAGGGAGGGGAGCAAGAGAGGGAGGAGACGACTCGGACTCACTGCTTGAGCAGCGGAGCGCAGCACAGCAGCACGTTGAGCAGCCCCACGTCGTCGGCCAGGGTGGACGTCTCGACGGCGTCAAACCTGCAGCCGCCGCCCGCAACTTTGCTGCCGTGCACCCCTTCCACCCTGTCCTCCTTTTCACTGATAGTAAGACCAGCGCTCTCACTGACTGGTGGGTCTGGGGTGGGCTCCGGCTCGGGGCCGTTGACGGGCTTGGGGTAGAACGTGTAGAGGCACAGCTGCAGCGCGTCCCCGCCCCACAGGGTGACCTTCACGCGCCCTGCTTGCGTCCATTTCTGGAACCCCACAACCCAGCCTCTCAGCACGTCCCGGCAGCACCTGTGCAGGAAGTTGCGCGTATCGCAGCTGCTGGGGCCCTCAGCCTGGGCCTGCTTGGCAATGGGGTGCGTCCCCAGCTGAGGATGGTACTCGGCGGGGAGAGGGAGGTAGGAGTAGAAGGGGCAGCTGCCAAAGTGCTCGATCCAATTCTGGCTCTTCAAGTCATACAGCGTCACGTTCGCAGTGAGGCCCTTGCCAGCAGTAACAGCAGCTGGTGAAGCCACAGCCTGCCCCGACATGCCCGCACGGTACCACCTTCCTGCCTCCCTCTGGTACGCCTGCTGGTGCGCCTTGCTCACCCCTCCAGCGCCGTCCGTGAACACTCGCAGCGAGACTGGCCAGCTCAGCTCGGCGATGTGGGCGTTGACCTCCTCGGCAGATGACATGTGGCCAGACGTCCCGGCCAGCGGTTCCCGCCCTTGGGCCCTCTCTATAGCATACTGCTGGCTGGCAACCCTCTGGAAACGCTCCTCGCGGAGTTTGGCCGCAAGAGGCCCCGAGACGACCGTGCGGCATGCTTGCCAGTCTGCGATGACAGCCGTGATGCGCGCCCGGGTGGCAGCGTCAGGCACACTGAGAATGCCGAGGGCGCTCAAGGAGGAGCTCGCCAGCAGCCTGTCGAAGCAGGACGCCAGCCTGGCGCTCTGCTCCTTGGTAAGTGACAGGTGGTACCAGACGGCCCACAGAAAGTCGAGGTTGGCATCGGAGGATGCATCGCAGTCGGAGGCGACGAGCAGAAGCAGAGCAGCACGCGCCAGCGCCACATCGTTGCTGTCGTTCAGATGGAATGCCAGATGGCGCTTTCTGAGCCCGCCTACATGCACACGCACGCACCGAGCCAGGCAGCATGGCTCAGGAGGGACTCCAAGTTACAATCCAACAGCAAGCAAGAGGGGCACAGGCGAGTTGGAGGCTTTCTTTCTCTGGGATGCCCCTGCCTTGCCCAGCCTGACACAGTCAGGAGGCATGCCTGCACGCCACACAAGCGCCACGCGAACATACACAGCAGAGAGAGAGAGAGAGAGAGAGAGAGAGAGAGAGAGAGAGAGACATTCAGGCTGTGCCAGTATCCCCCTCCTTGTTGTGACTTATCTCATGCAGAAGCCAAACTATTCGTGTGCGATGCTCCTCCATGCCCTGGCAACTCGATCATGTGTGCCCAATGCTGAAAAACCTTTCAACTAAAACAGGAGTAACAAACTGTGTGCCCTGCGCAACTTGCCAGCTTCTTGGCTTTCATTCCTGGCCATGTGCAAGTTGTGGCAGGGCACTCAGTTCAACTCATCTATCTAAGTTCCGCGCATGGCAGTGTTGCCAGCCATTCATGCACCCATGGCCAGGATAGCAAAGACTGTGGGATCTTCCATATAAACTGCTATGGCTGACGTTGCGAGATGGAATACATGTCATGGTAACTTGTTCCACAAACAGAGCAGTGTGTATTGCTCAGTAGCTTTCTCAAGACTATCTGAGCCTGAACTATATGCAGAAACACTCAGGTGGTGTTGTACCTGGCCTACGAGCAGGATCATTGGCAGCAGCAGTCTGCAGAACATGGCGGATGTCTCCAAAGCCAAGCAGCAAAACACTTGCATCTTCACCAACTGTAAGCTCATCCAGGTCCACCAAACTCTGTGCTTGTGTACTGCCAATCAAATGCCTATACACACTCACATACAACATATGCAACAACGTGAGCATATCAATGTATGCTGACCAAACAGGTGCCATATAGACAAATACGTGGCTAATCTATTTGAAGGAATGACGGAATGGAAATGCACGAGTTGAAGACCAAAATGACTGCAGAGTGGCAGGACGTCCAGTTAACTGGTTTCAGTCGGAAGCAAGCCAGAAACAACAATCACTCGCTTGACCACGTCTACACACATGCAGTTTGGATAGTATCTGGAACGTCTTGACCAAAGACGTTCGCTTATGCAAATGATACAAATGAAGGAGCTCTTACCAATACTGGCTTCTCTTGAAAGACAGGTTTCTTGCAGGACTTGGCCCCCAAGAAGAAGCGAAGCTTGTGGGCGTCATCGTGCCCCCGTTTTCTCGGACTGTTCGGAAGTCAGCATCTTACGCCAAACCAGGTAGAGTAAGTTACACTAGCTTGGATACCTCGAGGCTCGAAGGAAGTGAAAATATGCAGTAGTGCGGTCCGTCGTCCTTGTGACATGGCGCCATTTTATGGCCTGGTATCGAAAGGCGACATATCGATTTTGTGATACGATTTTTATTAAAAAAGGTACTGGGAAAGTAGTTACAAGTGAGGGAGCACGTACGATACATGTCCAATACAAAGTGAATATCTATCGAAGGAGGCTCCCATATACGTCTGTATGAAAGTCATAAAAATAGAGATAACGACAAAAATATCTGTCAATAAATTTAGGCACATGTCAAAATTTGTCGCGACTACAATCCGTTTGACGGTGCCGCACGCGCAGCGCAAGCTACGGCCACCCAGGTACGGAAAGTCAACGTTGACTCACCGACCTCTTGACTGATTACGTCGCAGTCAGCGCTTATGTCGGCGTCAAGACCACTGGCAAGGGGTCAATGTCAATGTGCCCCACACCCAGGGATGGGGGAGGTTTTGACAGCATAGACAGCCGCGAGGCTAGAAGCTGGGGATCAGTGATGAGCTGCCCAGCAGGTACCAAGTCAAGTACTGTGTGACTGGCAGATTAAACCAGGTCATGGCCGCAAGGCCAAGATAGGTTACGGCCGCCCGGTTGGGAATCTTGGGCAAGTGGCATTTGCTTGTACACGCCGCTCAGGAGTTCTTAGCCACGAGCCAATTAGGCGTGACTGCCAGCTGAGAAGCTAAGCAGCCACGCGCGACAGTCACGAGGTGTGCATGCATGCTGAGTGACTACGAGTCTGAGTTGAGCATGGCTAGGCAGAAGCGACATGCAGCTAAGCTTTGTGACTAAGCACGACATTCTCGAAAGATGACGCTGTGTGGTGCCTGCGAAAGGCACGAATCTTGCCTGAGACATGTCATTCACTCTCACGCACTTTTGCCGAGAAGCAGAAGAAGCAGAAAGAGCAGAAGGAAGGAGAAGAAGGACGCGAAGAAGAAGAAGGAGTTCCCAAGGCCATTGGAGAGCCGAGGCCCCACGCTTCTGCCGACGCTGAAGATTCTTCTCAGTGTATCATAGATAAGATAGGATTGTAGGAGTTCCCAAGAGGGAATCTCACTGTTGAAAGTAGGAGAATTGCAGAATAGAATCTGCTAAGAGATTAGCACAAATTCGGCCGAACGCCACAAGTGTGTGTGAAGCAGCCTTAAAATGGTGAGTTGTGTGTTAGTTTCCAAGTTCTCAGAAGTCGCATTCGCATCTCGAAGAGTGAGAGTAGTATTGGCAGATAAAGCTCTCAGTGAAGAACTGAGTGAGCCTAGCCTGGCAGTTTTGCATAAAGCCTATGTGGAAGTAAGAGACTTCCGTCCTTGTAAGAGGAACTAAGGCGAGGCAAGTAATTTTAAAATTTCCTGCTAAGTCTTAGGATGAGCAGATGGTGAGAGCTGAGCATTGCTCTGAGTGTTGGTCATGGTCGCATGGTGCAAGTTCAGGAGCCCAGGGATGGGTCAACCTTGGTAAGGCTTGTCACCGACACACGTGCGAAGGTCGATTGACCATGTTTGCCCACATGTGAGGAGGGCCACCGACACATCGACCAGGTCGAAGGCACACGTGCTGAAAGTGTAGTGAAACAGATAGATAAGGTACTTAGTAAAACAGAATACTTTATCTATTCAAGACAAGGATCTTTGAACACAAGTGGTAGCTTCTTGAAAGAGAGATGGCTTCTTGAAAGTTAATATATTTCTGGATTTTGGCAAGTACAAGAGTGATTCTCCCCTGTCTTTCTATGTTCTAGCTCTTGTTTATATACTTGCTACATAAGTAATTTCTAGGAAGGTGTATGTTGATGTGTTGGCACCCAACACATCCCAAAACTTGCCACCTCTTTCTAGAATAATGTACACATGTCCTTTTGACCTAAAAATGGCACATCTGACTTTTGCCACATGGAGTTCTTCTAGGTCTTTCCTCTAACTTCGAAAATGCCTTGGAAGGTTCAAAGGACATGAACCAAGTTACTAGAGTACCTATTCACACTTGACTCCACACAATACTACTCCAAATATATTTGAAAACATTAAAATATATGCGAACAAATATATAATAACTCAAATCACTACAGAAAGGCTACGTACGTGCCGAGGGACCGACACTGTTAGGCACGACAAATTTCACCTGCCTTATTACATGTAGTTTTCAATGAAACTTTAACGAAGTGATACTTATGAGTGATAAAACTATGCTCAATTTGGAGGTTCAATTTAATCGCATGTTAACAACTAGATTCTTTTCAATCACTACATCTTAAGAATATAAAGAGAACGTCTCACAAAGTAGCGCGCTATACCTAGCACAAGACTTGTAGACTCATGTCCTTGGTCCGGCAATAATGTAGACAACGAAGTTTCTCATATCACACGTTTTCCACATATGAATCTTAGAAAGCAAACTTCATTTGTAGTTGTGTATGTGGAGCGACTCCATGTTCCCCCCTGTCGACTTCAAAATCTCACCAAAAAAAAATCTTTTAAATATGAAGCAGTGGAAACAAAGAATCTGTGAGGAACGTTGATGCAGAAGTACACACTCAACCCAAAGTAACATAATGCTTCTTCAACTTTCATGTTTTATGAAAGAGATAGTGATTGCATTGACACTCCAAGCGTTCCAAAAGTTGCCCTATTTAAGTTCCGGAGAATACAAAACTCATCATTGACTCCTTTTGCACTTGAGCCTTGAGGTCATACAAGATAATATGAAAAATACATGTGAAACACAATACAAGATTACTTCTATCTTCCCCTTATGAGCAACTGAATTGCAAAAAAGGACACGATAAGGCCTTCGCTGGTCTTCTTTTTTGAATGTCTTAATAAAGGGCACACAAGCAGGCCATAAATAACTTAGATATATACAGCATGACTGGCAACATAAGCCTTGCCCATAAATATCACTCTTTCTTGGCAAGCCGCAAGACGCCTGTTGGGCTGGGCTTGCAAAGAACTTTGTGGCAAGGCCACTCGCATATTTGGCACTCCTTGATGCAATATGCAGCAATCTTGAGTGCATTATTCTTGTGATCCTTTGTGTCAACTGCACCACACACGTGACATGCTTTGGGTGCACCTATTGGGCGCTCCTCCCTTGCCCCATGGGCTGCTTGGCTCAACCTCTCTGCGTCATCTGGCGCTTGCGATGGAGCTCTGGGCACGCACCAAGCACCGCCTCCACTTCCCAGGCCTGCACCCTCTGCACTTGCACTTGGGCCGGCAAGTGTGCCGGAAGTCCCGGCCCCAAAGGTGGTGCCACGTGGCCTGCTGACGGGCTTGCCAGTGGGCTCCTGGGACGTCTCTGTTCTGGTCCTTTCCACGCAGCTTGACCCGTCCGCAGCCTGCTGCGTTGGGGTCTTCCCGCGCGAACAAATTGGCCCCAGTAGAACAGAGACAGGAAGGAGTCAGGACCCCACAGAAGCAGGCTGCACCATGTGACTCCTCTGCCAATTGCAGGACTCCACGAGGTGTGAACACGTGCGTTGTGGAAGGTGGTGACCCGCGAGGCTGGGAAGAGAAGCATGCGGGACCCCTCCGCCAGCTCGAGTTGTCAGAATGTTCACAAAGTGTGCACATTCTGCTACACCAAAGGTCCACCCTTTGTCTCGCAATTGCGTCGTCCTACTGACGTCTTTGTCCACATTCTCCAGCAGCTCACTTCCCACTGGAGCGCTGCCGGCCACCTGCTGAGGCCTGCTTGCACAGCTCCTTGTGGGAAGGCCAGGCCCGTTTCTGGCACTCTCTGCTGCAGTACGCAGCCGCCTTGCACGCGGTGCACCTGTGGACCTTCTCGTCAACAACACCGCACACGTCACACGCTTTGGGCGCACCCTTCGCGTGCTTTCCTCGATTTGTGGCCACTCCACTGAAGCCATTGCCTGCATCTGCCGCCGCCCCTTCTGAAGCCCCAGGTGCGTTTCCGACGCTGCTGGCCGCCTTGCTGGCGCCACTAGTCTGGCCCGCAGGCTTCGCTCGTAGGCCAGCCGCTGCGCCAAAAGCCTCTGCCTCAGAGGCGACGCCAGGTGTGCCACTGTCAGCCTTGCCCATGACAGCAGGCTTCTTGGGCGGGGGCTTCTCTGCTGCTGGATTGTCCTGCTCGCAATGGGGCTCCATGACCTGCGGGTGGATGACCCTCGTCACTATTTTGCTTGGCGCCACCAGTCTCGGCGTGATCGAAGGCGGCACTGACCCCTGGAACGGCGGGATGTCCTCAGGGTATACGAGGGGCAAGAAGGACGCCACCCACTCAGGGCGCTGCTCCGCGTGGCTCCGCTGCCACACGGACGGCTCCACCAGGCAGGAGCCCCTCCACAGGAGCGCCAGCAGCAGCCGGATCACCCCCTCGGGAAGGAGCATCTGCACGACATGCCTCGACGGGAGAATGCGCAAGCTGTACGCAAGAACGTCCTCGGGCGCAATCTTCTCCTCGTTGACCAGCCTCTGCGTGCGGCCGAGGTCGCCGCAGACCACCTCCAGCACCGGGAAGCCCCCGGGAGCCTCGCGCACGCGCTGCGCGCTGACGCTCACCTTCGGGTTCGGGACTCCGTTATCGGCGGGGTCCATAATGACAAAGCAGGCGGGGACCTGCCTCTTCAGCCACTCAAACATGACCCGCAGGCAATTGCGCAGGCCCAAGTGGTGGTCTGCCTCCTCCTCTGGGGGGGAAATATCTTCCATACTGAGCACCATCTCCTGGAGGCTGAACATGCCCTGCACGCACAGCTCCAGCCTCTTCTCGCCCGTGCTTCCCCGGGGCCACGGCGGCAGGGCCTCCATGCTCCGCTTGTTGGCGCCCTGCGGGGGCCACGCGGCGCTCTTGGGGATGGTAAAGCAGACGGTGCCCCGATTGCGCGACACCTGCAGGTTGGCTCTCCGCGCCACCACGGGCCACGCCACCCGCAGCATTGCCGAGCCGCTGCACGCATGCACCCTCGCCCACAACAACAAGAGCCCACCTTGTGAAGCAGACTGGAAGGGCCACAAGTAGACGCACTCGACAAGCAAGAAGGCCGAGATCCTCTCATTTGAGAAATGCACGAATAGCGCCTAGCTAAGAGCTCTGGCAATGGCGACCATGACTTTAGGCCAAGGCAAAAAAAACACAAGTACCCTGCCTGCCTGCCTGCCTGCCTGCCTTCGCTCAAAGCTTTGAGAGCAAGACAATGTACCTGCCAACGGCAATCTCCGCAGACCAGGCGGCATCCTCGTAGTACTCCTCACCCTCCAGCTGCCGCCCGCTGATCCGCACTTGGCCCTGGGCCCCCGGCGGGAAGCTGACGACGCCCGTGTAGCGATCCGCGTGCTCACAGAGCGTAGTGACGGTGACAGCTGGCGCAGGTGTGCCTGCATCGGGTGTGCTTGCACTGCCACTGACGGAGGACCCACTGACACCGAGACTGTCCCCGTCCCCAAGAGACACAGCCATTTCCAATGGATCGGCCCGCTCAGCAGGGCTTTCGAGGGCGACACCTGGCACCGTTGTTTCTTCGCAGTCTGCGAGCAGAGACGGCTCACCCACAATGGCGTACGTGTCCATCGTTGCCAGGGCCACGATCGTCAATCTCTCTGGCAGGCCCAGCCTTGCTGGCACTGGGAAGACGAGGCACCTGTCGTCCCACGAGACGCCGAAGCTGTCAAGGACGTGCACGGTGACCGACTTCAGCAAGGGCTGCACAGCACGGAGGGATTTGGGGTCCCAGTGCATGAGCCCCCCAGTGAGCCTGGCCTCCAGCAGCTCAGGCAGGCGCTGGAGGCACGCGCCCAAGCTCTTCTCATCGTCGGTGACTAGTAGGTAAAAGCCTCAGCTGGCTTGGCCTGCCGGCAAGCGGTCCGGAGGACGGGGCTGTGCTCAGCTCCCCCCAAAGCTTCCTGGAGTACAGCACGACGGCTGGCGTGGTGGGGCTGCGGGAGGGCGCGGCAAGCAGCCACCTGTCCCACGCCAGAGGATGGCCGATCCCGGCGCGAGCCAGGAGGAACAGCGCCGCCCGCCAGCCCTGGGTGAAGAGTTTCTTGTCGTCAGAGGTCACTTTATCGATGGAGGAGATGAGGTCGGGAAACACGGCGGAGCGGGACGAGCTGTATGCCGGCAGGCTGCGCGAGAGCAGGGGGCACAGCCGCAGGAGCAGGAGGGCGAACGTGAGCGTCGTCACGGAGGTCACCCGGCACTCGCTCCTGTCGTCGCCGATCGCCAGCTCAAAGCAGCGGCTCCAGAGGTGGACCACGGCCCCTGTGATGCCGCAGGGCATGCCCCGCGCCCCGCCCCCGGCCACAAGCTCAGCAACAGCAGCAGCGGGGTCGCGTGCTATGACCGGGTCCAGCCCCAGGGGAGCGAGCAGGGCCCCCGGGGAAGGCCCAGTCCGAGGCCTGTATCGCATGGGTGCCGTCGTTGCCACCTCTGCTGCTGCTGCTGCTGCCGCTGCTGTTGTTGCTGCCAGGTGTCGCACACCTGACGGAAGTGGGGGCCCACTCGAAGAGCCTCTCTATGCAGGAGAGGGGCAGCTGCTGCTCTCGCAGGCTGAGCCCGTTGACCAGCGGCGCGGAGGAGGTGCCAAACTGCAGGTCGGTGCAGAGGCGCAGGCCCAGCAGCGAGGGCAGCAGCCGCTCGTCAAACCCCAGGCCTGCCGTGATGTAGGCTCTGACGGTGTCGGCCGCCGTGTACCACAGGTCCGACCCCGTCACCAGGCGCGCGCTCGCGTGCCTGCTCAGCGGCAAGAAGGAGTGGGACGAGTGGAGTGCGTACTTGTCAACCTGTAGCTTGGCAGAGCGCCGCGCGCTAGCTGAGAGGGCAGCGAATAAGACACAAACTGGAGCTGCAAGAAGTGCAACGAGTGGAGTAAGTACTTGACGACCTTGAGCTTGGCAGAGCGCCACGTGTGCTGTGACCAGCATTTTCGGAGCTTAGTGGAGGGCAGCGGGAGACTCCGGAGGGCTGCTCATTGCTCAGTCCTCAGTCCGTGCCGATGAGCCTGATGACGGAAGCCTCTTCAGCTTGCAAGCGCTTGCGTGCATAGGAGGCACGAATGTGAACTGCAATCGCAGCAGCAGGAAGGCGCGCTGGCCTTGCTGCGGAGTGAGGAGAGAGGTAAAGGGATTGCGATAACTTGAAAGTACAAGCAGCTGCAACTGCGAGACCAGCAAGACACCGAATCACGGTCCCAGCAGCTGCTCTCACAGAGCCCTGAACCCAGGCCCCGAAAGTTCTATCCCAACCCCGTTGCAGGACGCCTACTCAGTATTAACAACACTGAAGGGTCGGTTGGTTAGAGAGCACCACGACATATCAGCACCCTGAAGCCGGGACGTGAGGGGGGCACATTCCACCGTCCGTAGGCGCGCATCTGCAGGACTGCCCGGCAGGCCATGCCAGGCCGTGGGGGGGCTAGAGAATAACGAAAACAGCCCCTCTCCTCCCGAATGCTGCTGGCAAGCCGCAAGAGACGCATAGCAGCAGGAGTTGCAAGAAGCCTGAGGGGGGAGGAGCCTGGAGGGGGGAACGAGGGGCTAA
>WELA01006786.1:696941-715923 GCA_009602735.1 Mesotaenium endlicherianum
GGGGGGGGGCAGAGGGCTTGACTCACTGCCTGAGCACCGGCGCGCAGCACAGCAGCAGGTTGAGCAGCCCCACGCCGTCGGCCAGGGTGGACGTCTCGATGGCGTCAAACCTGCAGCCACCGCCGCCAGCTGTTCCGCCGCCCATCTCCCTCGCTGTCACCCATTCCTCGCAGTCATCCTGGGCACCATCTTCTCCTGAGGAGGGTGTACCTGAGGCGGGGTTTTCCCCCTGTCTGGCGAGCGCGCGGCGGGCTTGGGGTAGAGCTTGTAGAGGCACAGCTGCAGCGCGTCCCCGCCCCACAGGGTCACCGCCACGCGCTCTGCTCGCGTCCACTTCTGAAAGCCCACAACCCAGCCTTTGAGCACGTCCCGGCAGCACCTGTGCAGGAAGTTGCGCTTGTTGCAGCTGCTGGGTGAAGCCCGGCCCTCCATGGCGATGGGGTGCGTCCCCACTTCAGGATGGTACTCGGCGGGGAGAGGGAAGTAGGAGTAGAAGGGACAGCTGCCGTAGTGCTCGAGCCACTGCCTGGCACCCACGTCCATTAGCGTCACGTTGGCAATGAGGCCCTCGCCTGTGGGGGGATCATCAGATAAGACAAGAGCCTGCCCCGACATGCCCGCGCGGTACCACCTCTCTGTCTCCAACTGATACGCCCGCTGGTGCGCCTTGCCCACGCCCCCGGCCCCGTCTGTGAACACTCGCAGCGAGACCGGCCAGCTCAGCTCGGCGATGTAGGAAAAGACCTCTTTGATTGATGACATATGGCGGGTACGAGCCGTCGGGGCCCCCCCGTGGGCCCGATCTAAAGAATATTGTCGTCCGGCAGTCTGCCAGAGGCGATCTTCGCGGACTAGCGCCGCAACAGGCCCCGAGACTGCTGCCTGACATACTTGCCACTCTGCGATGACAGCCGTGATGCGCGCCCGCGTGGCAACGTCGGGCACGCTGAGAATGCCGAGGGAGCTCAAGGAGGAGCTCGCCAGCAGCCTGTCCAAGCAGGACGCCAGCCTGGCGCTCTGCTCCTTGGTGAGCAACAGGTGGTACCACACGGCCCACAGGAAGTCGAGGTCGGCGTCCGAGGATGCATCGCAGTCGGAGACGACTAGCAGAAGCAAAGCCGCGCGCGCTAGTACCACGTCGTTGCTGTCGTTCAGGTGAAATGCCAGGTGGCGCTTCCTGAGCCCGCCTACATGCACATGCCCGCACCGAGCCAGGCAGCATGGCTCAGAGGGGACCTCAAGTCAAAACACAACAGGAAGTATGGAAGGCACAGGCGAGGTGGAGGCGTCCTTTCTCTGTGGTGCCCCTGCCCTGCCCAGCCTGACACACTCAGGAGGCATGCCTGCATGCCACACAAGCGCCACGCACGCACGCCCGCAAACAAGCAGAGACAGACTGTGCAGTTCGATGTTGTTGTAGGGTAGGTCAAATAAGCACAAACAGGTACGCCGTTTCATGTGAGGTGCTACTCTAAGCACTGGCACTTCACACCTTCCCAACATTGAATCACTCTTGGACCGAGATACAAACCGTGCGTTCTGGCAGTTTGCCTGCTTGCTTGCACTCATTCCTGGCGTGGAGCAAGTCGTGCGCAGCCAGTTTGACGTAACTACTTGGGTTTCACGCAGGGCAAGGTCAACAGCCACTCATGCAATGGGCAGAACTGCGGGAAAAGTTGTAGTATTTTGCATAATCTGCTATGGTTCATATCTTAATACACATATGAAATACATGTCATCGACACGCCTTGCCACAAAGCAATGCAGTATGTCTTGCTCAACACTCTATTTGAAGAAACTTCATGTTGAAGATAATATGCGGAGAAGTATGCTGGTTGTGTACCTTGGCTACGAGCAGAATCATTGGTTGCAGCGGTCTGCAGGACATGGCGAATGTCTCCACAGCCAAGCAGCAACACGTTCGCATCTTCGCCGACTGGAAGCTCATCCAAGTCCACCAAGCTCTGAGCTCGTGTGTTGCCAATCAGGTACCTGAAGCAACAGGGACATATATGACATATAAGATAAGAACGTCAGCTCATTGATCAAGCCCAACCATACAGCTCGGTGCCATACATGGTTAAGGTAGAGGCGTGACGAATGGCAACACAGGGATGCATCGAAGTCTGCTGCAGAAGCACCAACACGTTCACTGGACTGCTCGCAGTCCAAAGCAAGCTCGAAAGAACAATAACTCGATTGGAGGGTATGCACTATTAATTGAGAACTGGGATATTATGAAGGATGGTAATGCACAAATATAATTGCAATTACAAGCGTACAAGATGAAGCTACAGGGAACTTCAAGCTGAACGTTTCGCATATGCAATTGAAATGATTCCTTAGAAAAGCTCCTACCAATATCTTTTTTTTTCAAAGGAAATATTTCTTCCTGGACTTGGCTTCCAAGAGGAGGCAAAGCTTGTCAGCGTCATCGTGCCCAAACTCCCTCGGACTGACTGCAAGTCAGCATTTGCTTACGCCGAATTAAGGAAAAGCACCCTCAACTTGAATACCTCGAGGCTCGGAGTGCAGAAAATGTGCTCTGTCGTGATCGAGTAAAATGCAGTGGGTCCCTAATATGTGATAGATATTCAATATACGAATAGGAAATAATATCATATAAAAGAATATTCAAAGGAAAATAGATAGGATTTTATTTTGAATAGAGAAAGAATAGGAGTAGTGTGCGGGGCGGAAAACGACCACGGGCGGATAATTAGGAGGCTGCCCGTACTGACCGGGCCCCCTGGGGTCGTTTAGTATGGTTTAATGTTTGATGGTTCGTATGATGGTTCGTATGATGGTTCGTATGACGTTTCGTTTGATGGTTCGTATAGAGAAAGAATAGGAGTAGAAAGCAGCTGGGTCGATCTCCTTCGTAATCCAGTTATTTCACTACTTTTCTAATATTTCCTATTCCTGTCGCGACTACTATCCGTTTGACGGTGCCGCACGCGCAGCGCAAGCTACGGCCACCCAGGTACGGAAAGTTAACGTTGACTCACCGACCACTTGACTGATTACGTCGCAATCAGCGGTTATGTCGGCGTCAAGACCACTGGCAAGGGGTCAATGTCAATGTGCCTCACACCCAGGGATGGGGGAGGTTTTGACAGCATAGACAGCCGCGAGGCTAGAAGTTGGAGATCAGTGATGAGCCGCCCAGCAGGTACCAAGTCAGGTACTGTGTGACTGGCAGATTAAACCAGGTCATGGCCGCAATGCCAAGATAGGTTACGGCCGCCCGGTTGGGAATCTTGGGCAAGTGGCATTTGCTTGTACACGCCGCTCAGGAGTTCTTAGCCACGAGCCAATTAGGTGTGACTGCCAGCTGAGAAGCTAAGCAGCCACGCGCGACAGTCACGAGGTGTGCATGCATGCTGAGTGACTACGAGTTTGAGTTGAGCATGGCTAGGCAGAAGCGACATGCAGCTAAGCTTTGTGACTAAGCACGGCATTCTCGAAAGATGACGCTGTGTGGTGCCTGCGAATGGCACGAATCTTGCCTGAGACATGTCATTCACTCTCACGCACTTTTGCCAAGAAGCAGAAGGAGCAGAAGGAAGGAGAAGAAGGGCGCAAAGAAGAAGAAGGAGTTCCCAAGGCCATTGGAGAGCCGAGGCCCCACGCTTCTGCCGTCGCTGAAGATTCTTCTCAGTGTCATAGATAAGTTAGGATTGTAGGAGTTCCCAAGAGGGAATCTCATTGTTGAAAGTAGGAGAACTGCAGAATAGCTCGAAGATTAGCACAGATTCGGCCGAACGCCACAAGTGTGTGTGATGCAGCCTTAAAATGGTGAGTTGTGTGTTAGTTTCCAAGTTCTCAGAAGTCGCATTCGCATCTCGAAGAGAGAGAGTAGTATTGGCAGATAAAGATCTCAGTGAAGAACTGAGTGAGCCTAGCCTGGCAGTAAAGAGTTGTTAAGGCGCGGTGTTAAGTGAAGAGCTTGACCCAGGCCAGCATAGACGTGTAGTTTCAGAGTTTTATAAACTGTGACTTTGTGAAAGTTAAGCAAAAGCCTGAAGGGCGATTTTCTCCGAATCTGACGTTGTATGTCAAGCTGCTTAGAGTGTGATTTCTGCAAACTACAATTTGCTCGCCTGTGAACCCAAGAACCTTAAGGCATAAAGCCTATGTGGAAGTAAGAGACTTTCGTCCTACTTCTGAGAACTTCGGTTTTGTGGTTCAGGTGAAAAGAAATTCCCAAGCAAATTGGGGATTGAGGCCTGTGAGGGCTGCCGATGCTCAACCTGGAAGGGGACCCGGAGAAATTCAACTATTCATGCGGTTGAGGAGAGGAAGACTCTACTACCCTGTGGAGCCTGCGGAAGGTTCTGATTCAAGCCAGAGTCCACGAGGAAGTGAGACATCTGAGCGCACGGATAACCTGTGGAGTGAGCAACCGTCGGGAGACGAGTCTCGCCATACTGCCACGAACGGTGAGAATCCGTATAACGCGCAAGCCTTTGTACCCAATTTGGGCAGAGAGCACGACGTGTGGGGTAAAGATAGTGAGTTCTGGTCGCCATTCGAAATGACTGGTGATGATGAGGATGAAAATCCTAAGTTCAAGCTGTCTACAAAGTGTTTTAGTGGACAAACCGGTGAAAATAGTCTCACTTTCGAAGAGTTTGATGAGATCTATTGGGCTGATTTCTTTAAGAGAATCCGAAAGGATTTTTCTTATACTCAGTCAGTCACTTTTATAAGCTTGGTTCAGTACTTGGACAAGGATGCCTTGTTGCTTTATCGCCAATTCCGGAAGGATGAGAACCTTACCCAGGAATGGGCGTTTGACGAGCAAAAGAAGGCGAGGAATTTAAAAATCCAGAAAGAGACTGCGAAAGCCCGCCTGTCCGCTTTGTCATCAGGATGAGCGATACCTGTTGCACCTGTTGAGAGCGTAGACTTAGCTGCACTAACACAAGAATTAACAGATGCCATGAGGCAACTCACCGAGGGTCAGCAGCGAGCGGCTACTCGAGATGATGATGCTGGGTCTGTCGTAGAATTGCGTAAAGTGTGTGCAAAATTGCCTGAAAAGATTGCTAATGCTCAGGAACGAGTAATGCGCAGGGCTGCACCTTTTACAGGGCAGCGTGGTGATAGTGCCACCGCGGAAGCAAGCCATGCGCAAGCGTTGGCTAGTTGCCGTAGGGATATGGAGGCTGGGGATGACCAGTTAGATTCTGAGCACTGTCTGCATCGTTTTTTTAAGTTGCTTGAAGCAAAATTCCCAGAGGATCTCAGTCTTAAGGTGCATCGTTATGTGCATTTTGTCCGTCAGAAGAACAAGACAGTGATGGAGGTCAAATCCAAATTGGTAGACCTTGCCAAGAAGGCAGGAATCTATGAGCCTAGGATTGTGGCTGACAAATTCTTATTGTGTTTGGGTAAAAACACAGATCGGGAGGTCAGGCCGCACCTATCTGCGAACACTGCTGAGACAGCAGAGGGCTGTTGGAATTGCGGGAAATCGAGACATCAGAAGAGAGATTGTCCGTACCCGGATGCTAAGCAATTGTCTGCTAGCAAGGCGCAGCTATGCGCACATTGCAACAAAAAGGGACACTCAGAAGATGAGTGTTGGTCCAAGAACCCAAATCTGAAGCCACCATGGGCTAATGCTGCCACGAAAGAGGCAAATAAGGATAAGAAAAAGAAGAAAGATAACTCTGGGAACTGAAAGGGTAACCAAAAGTATGATGCTATGAGTGCAGAGATTGCAGAGTTGAAAGCTCAATTTGCAAACCTAAATGTGCCTAATGTCTATTATGATGCAGATGTGGCCAAAAAGACCGTCTGCAAAGGCGAGAAGCTGACGTTTGAGAAGGCCGTGGCTGCAACGGCTGCGGAGCGTGCAGATCATGACCGTCTGGTTCCAAGGAATGCTAGGAAGCTTCCTCAGACCTTTCGGATCACTCTCGATGAGAACAAGATTGCGCAGCTACGACAAGCAAAGCCTGGGCCACGCAAGACGTTTAGTTTTTCGCTGGAGAAGCTGAAGGCTCTGGTGGAACACCAGATTCAGCACATTCCTTGTCTTTCACTCGCTGATCTGCGTCTTACGTATCCTTTCACGATTGAAGAAGTCGGACAGCAGCTGGACATAGCTGAGGAAGGCGCGAACAGCGCTTCGCTGCCTACTAATTTCAGCACTGTGAGAGTGCAGAACAAGGATAGAGTTTTGACGTTTAACGACTGGGCCGCTCCCAATATCCTATTGGACACTGGTGCACAGCCAGTAATCTTGGGAAAGCAAGCTGTGAAAGCTCTGGGATTGACAGCAAGGGACCTGAAAGAAAGTCCTTTTCAGTTGAGGACTGCATTTGGGCAGATTTCAAAGTCTTGTGGAATTACCCGCAAGCCTGTGAAAATCACAGTAAACTTGGGGAAACCTGAGGAGGCGTCACTGCTCATAGAATGCACAATGACAGAGGCAGAGAACTATGATGTCCTCTTGGGGACAGAAGCCCTGATTCCCCTGGGTATGGTCATCGACCTGCGGAAGCAGAGGGTGACTTACCAGTCAATAGATCGGCAGCCGACAGGAGAAATTCCTGTAAAAACGGTTTGCTCGGGAGAGGCGAACTACGGACTGCTAGACTGTTGTGCGAATGACCAATATCCAGACCATTATGACCTCATCATGCAACGCAAAGAGGAGGGCTACACCAGCGTCAACATGCCGACTCCCTTGGTTTGGCAACCTCGGATTATGGAGCAACTGGAAGCTGTAAGTAACAGGGACCGTGGCCCGCAAGAGCTGCTGCCAGTTCCTTATCCAGTTAAGTCTGCTGCCGATTTGATGCCTGGAGTAGACCCGCTGCCGCAAGGCATTGTGAGGATGAAAGATCCTTTTCGCAGGAGAGGAGTAGTAGTGTTGGAATTGTGCGCCGGACTTGGTTCTAGAACCATCTCGCTGATTCAGCGAGGTATCCAGGTATCCAAAGTGCTGTATGTGGACAATGATGAGAGTGCTTTCACAGCATTTAAAGAGGTCATGAGTCAGATGCGGCAAATGTATCATTTCAAGGCGTTGGTGCCTACTGACTCTAGTTTGGTGCGTCTTGCTGGAGGGAACATTCTCGATGTGAAGTCTGAGGACCTGTATGGTTACAAGATTGACTGGATCTTTGCGGGATTCCCTTGTCAACCTTTCTCCCAAGCTAAGAACAGGATGGGATTCAATGACCCGCGAGCACAACATTGGGGATGGATGGTGAAAATCATCAGTATGCTGCGGGAACGCCGGCATCTCTACCCACCAGTGTTTGTGATTGAGAAATTACATCCAGGGATGGATTACAACCAGATGAAGCCAGGACATCCATGGCTGGTCTTCGACTCCACCCTGGGTCATCATGTATTGATCAACGACGCCAGACACGGAGGACTCTCACACCGGGCCAGACTATTTTGGACCAACAGCATGTCCATTGAAATCCTGAGGGAGATGGAGGAGATTACGCGGCGCTCACCAACAGCAGTATCTGTGGAAGAAGCACAGATGGTGGAAACCAAGTCAGTGATCAGGAGGGATTCCTACCCACAGTACGTCGTCAACGAGCCAGGCCGGCCAAGGGTGGTGCTGCCCACCTTCACGGCATACCCAGGATCACGCGCATTTGTAAATGGAGGACCAGGAATGGTTAAGATTGCGCACGACAGAGAAACTCAGTGGAGAGAGCTGACAGCTGAAGAGAAGGGAAGGTGCCTGGGGGTACCCAACTCCATTGCACAAGAAATTGTTGCAATGGTGAAACAGGACGACGCTGGGAAGATATTCGGCAATATGATTGGGCATCACTCCATGACGTGGTTGGTGGAGATGATTATGACTTGGCAGCAGATGACATTTTCTGACAAGCCTATGCCCAGGCCGAGACCAGTAACGATTGGAGTCCATGTGGTGCCAACCTCTGATCAGAGAGCTATCAGGGAAGCGCATCAGCGACAAGAAGAATATGGTGTTGAAAGGGACGCACCTGAGGTTGACCAAGGTGAAGCACTCAGAGAAACCAGAGTGGCGGAGCTGACCTGGTGTCAAGACCTACTGGCGCGAATTGACAATCGGATGACGGCTCTACACGACCCTCTGGAAAGAGAGCTGCGAAGGCTGCGGGAAGACGTAGCCATGGAAGACCAGGCAACTGGTGAAGCAAACCCTTTGGCGAGCGCTGCAGCAAGCAAATCACAGGAGATCCCATCATCTGCAGAACGCTCCAGCCAAATATTTGTGAGGATGCCGGAAGGGGAGGAAGAGACCACTTCTGAGTTACGGAACATGGCCCAAGACCAGGTCTTCAAAAGCCCATCCCCAGACGCGGAAACGTTAAGATATGAAGAACGCCAGTGCAATATTGGCAAATGGGCCGAAGAATGCAGTCAGAATTCAGGAAATTCTGGAGGGTCTGGAAAGACCATTTGCCTGGAGGTGATTCTTGAAGAACGCAGGAAGGAGACGGTCGAGAGATTGCCCGCCACACCTGTTCAGATGAGCCTAGAGCCAGAGGCCAAAGGGCAACCACAAGACACAGTTGGCAGCACAGCTGAGTCGATCACCAGGCAAATCATGGAGCAGTTGCTGGAAGCAAACGCCCCCCGACTCAAGGAAGAGAAAGTGGCAAAAGCAGTTCGCGCTCTACAGTCAGCCATCATCAACATGGCGAGGCTCAACACAGGAGGGGATGAAGAATCGCCGCCTCCTAGAACAGAGTAGCCGTAGGAGGGAGCGGATGCAGAGATGCAAGGCCTCCCAGAGTTTGAGTTGCCATGACTCAACAATGGAGGGGAAGCCAGGGAAGAAATTCCACGCTTTGCCACGCCAGAGTTGGATCTGCTTGACTTACAGGAGCTGAGAACAGACGACTGGGTAGCTGACCACCTGATGGGGCCAAGCCCGGCAGACCTTTATGAAGAACTAAGGTCACCAACATCCAGTACCCCTACTGCCAATCTTTCAGTGGCAGAGCCCAAGTCAACCGCACAACCGCCGCAACGGCAGGAGGTGACTGCCTGCACTGCTAAAGTGGAGACAGCGCAAGGTAAGCCCAAGGGTCGCGCAAGGAGACCAAGGAAGGTGGCCCGTGAGGGTAACGCATCTTTTAGGAGGATGCTAAAGCGATATTTCAAGCATAAGGGGAAGGCTCAGAGAGAGGGCGTTTCGCGAGGAACCACAGCCCCACCTCCTCTGCCTCCGCGGGATATTCTGCAGAGAGAGGGAGAGGACGGCTTGATTCGCAGGGCAATGGCATTGGGCATTAGTGTGCCGCCAGGCATTAATACGCCCTTGTTGCAACTATCAGATCTTGGATGCAGAGGTTGGAGGCACCTGCTCCCATGACACCTGCAATCTCAGAATGGGAACTGATGGATCTGAGAAACACCATCAGCCGCTTGACCGCAGCAGATGATGTTTTCCTCGCAATACTAGCGGCACCTCAAAGGCCGCAAACGTTGGCGCAAGCATGGACGGTCACACCACCCGCAAGGGAGGAGTATGGCATGACCGTTGCCCGCATGGCTATTATTGAGCGAGAGTGGGGCTGGGTAATCAGCCCTAGGACAGATCCTGCAGGTTGGCCAGTGGCAAACCAACCTCGGCCACGTGAAGAAGGAGGAACCGGGACCAGTTGGACTGCAGTTGACGAGGAAATGTTCCTGAGGCAACCCATCCGGAGGCGCCTGACGTACACCTCACCGCAGGAGAGGCGACGCGTCATTGGGAAAGGTAAAAAGCCTAGGAAACAGGCTGCAGAGCCTATGGCAACGGAGGAGCAAACTGCAAAGCCTGCTACCCCACCTCCTAAGAATCAGGCAGAGAAGCCTGAGAGCCAGAAGTAGGCAGAAAAGCCTGAGGGCCAGGATGAGGGCGAAAAGCCCCCACCTGCACCCAAGGAGTAGCAACTACTGGATGCCTTTGTTGGAGAGATGCCATTGAGAAAATGGTCTCAGTCCAACAGAGAGCACAAGTAGAAAGGTTGTTGAAGAAACACCGCAAGGTGTTTGCTTTTACTAAGGAGGAGATTGGTAGAACTACTGCTAGTGTGTGTGAGATCACACTAACTACTGATAACCCAGTCAGACTTGGGCCGCATAAGCTCGGTCAGACAGAGTGGGACTGTGTGGAGAAAAATTGCGAAGAGCTGCATAAGCTCCGCATGATTGAAAAATCTACCTCAGTGCATGGGGCTCCCATAATAGTAGTCGCTAAAAAGGACGAGGCCGGCAATTACACTGCCACTCGTATGTGTGGAGATTACAGGCGACTGAATCTCTACACGGAGCCAGACAGCTATGTGATGCCTACGCCGGAGCGGATCTGTCTAAGCAAGGTAACAAATATATCATGGTCATGATTGAGCATTTCTCTAAGTGGATAAAGGTCGTGCCTTTGACTGCTAAGGAGAGTCTAGGGACCGCGGAAGCGTTCTTCAATGGTGTGATTGTGCGTCATGGAGCTCCAGCAAAAGTGCTGACAAACCAAGGGTCTGAGTTCCAAGGGTCTTTTCAGAATCTCTTGGATAAATGCTTCATTGATCATCGCACTACGTCTAGAGATCATCCGCAAGCAGATGGTCTGGCAGAAAGGATGGTGCAAACCATTAAGTCTGCTTTGCGCAAGTTTTGCCTCGAGCATGACAAGCGTGACTAGGATCTGGCCCTGCCATGGCTGGTTATGGGTTACAGATTTAGCAAGCAGGCTGCCTTGGCGAATTACTCGCCATATCAGATACTGTTTGGCAGAAGTCCAGTAGTGCCCAGCAGCATCAAGCAGGAGATTGAACAGGTGAAAGACCTGGACAACCCTGATGAACTGCTAAAGGTAATGGTACGCCGTAAGGCGTTATTTGAGCGCATGATGCCGGCTGCGCTGGACAATCTGAAAATTGCGCAGAAAAGAGATACGCAGCGTCACGCCAGGACGCGAGACGGGAGCTACTGCCTGCAGATGACGCAGATTCAAGAAGGAGATTTTGTCTACCGCAAGCGCCAGACCAAGACCGCCATCGACACCAGTTCAGGTGCAATGATCTTACGCGTGAAACATGCGTTTGACAATGGTGTGTTAGAATTGGAAGGTTCTGATTGTAAAACCATGAGAGACCACGTGCAGAATTGCTCGCTATGCCATTTGCCGAATATTGATCCTACGGTTAGGGTTGTGCCCGAGGAATTGGTGCCAGCCACGCCTTGTGCCAGCTGCAAAGTGCTGAATGATCAGGAAGCAATGGTAACTTGCGATAAGTGTGGTGCCCGTTGGCACACTTTCTGCATTGGCGAGGAAGAGATTATGGCAAGACGATGGGAATGTCCGAATTGCCTTCCTAAAACCCCCAGCCGCTGGGCTGGAAAATAATAGCTTTCAGCAGAAAAGGCAGGGACGCCTCAGCTGAAAGGGAGGGGTGTAAGAGGAATTAAGGCAAGGCGAGTATTTATAAAATTTTCTGCTAAGTCTTAGGATGAGCAGATGGTGAGAGCTGGGTGAAGGAGAACATTGCTCTGAGTGTTGGTCATGGTTGCATGGTGCAAGTTCAGGAGCCCAGGGATGGGTCAACTTTGGTAAGGCTTGTCACCGACACACGTGCGAAGGTCGATCGACCATGTTTGCCCACACGCGAGGAGGGCCACCGACACATCGACAGGTCGAAGGCACACGTGCTGGAAGGCTACGCACGTGCCGAGGGACCGACACTGTTATGCACAACATTCCTACTTCCTACCTTAAAATATATATGCTCTTTTCTTTCTATTTATGCATTCTAAGGGTGGGTGGGAGGGGTCTTAAGACTACTTTTCTATTCTGACTGCAATAAGGAGAAAAATGACTTACATTAGCTTATGTACTTAAGTTGTGCATTCAGGGCTACTGACATGGTGGATGGTTCCCATCTATTTTGCGCGCTAGTCGCTTGATACCTTATATATCAATAAATGCATATCTTAATCTATCACAAACTTTGTTTTTTGACAAATCTGTCGATACGGCACGCGTCGAAGCCCCAAAAACGGACCGCTTATTTAAATCACACATTTTGAGGAAATTAACGCAAAATGTCCAAAACCGACACGCGCATGCCCTAAACTGACCGCAAAGTGTCCAAAACGGACCTGCCAAACGTTCAAAGCCATTGTGCCACATGCCAAATTCCCTAAAAAACAAAGCGCTCACTTATATTCTGGCTAGATATTCTACATGCATATAGGAAATAATATCATATAAAAGAATATTCTAAGGAAAATAGAGAGGCTTTTAATTTGAATAGAGAAAGAATAGGAGTAGAAAGTACTGCAATGAAAAGCTCACATGGGGATAGGTAGTGAGATAGGGCAGGAAAATAATGCACTAGTAAATATTTAGTATCAAGCAGACTCAGTTTCACATGTTTACCTTCTCAATCTTTTGAAAGCTGCAGATATCTGCTCCTGTGAATAAGGAGATGAATCCCCTGGGTCTGGGATTGCTATGACTCTAGCTGCCTCCTTAGCCTTGCTTTGCACTTCTACTACATGTTTCTCCTTGGCTCCTTCAGATTTCCACCCCCCCATGTACTTGAAAAGTCTATCAAACACCCTCAAATTAGCAGCTGCAGAAGCTGCTGACTTCCTTAAGCTGTCAGTGCCAAAATCCTGTATGCTCAATCCCACACTTTTCAACATTTCTGCACACCAATTTCTAAGTGTTGAGTAGGCTGGAGCATTCCCGCTTAGGTCTCCCTTCTTGTTCAATGACTGAATTAGGGATCCCTTGTCTGGCAAAATAAAAATCTCAGAAACTAGTTTGCAAAACATATTGACAGGACACCAAACTTAACATGTATAATGCAAGGTCACAACTCTCCCTTTCTTATATTGATCACTTTTACAGTGAGGGATTAGCAAATCTACAGCTTGCAAAATCTCCTCACCATGTGTCTCTATGTTTTCTATCCTGATAGCTGCCAGGTCAGAATATCTAAGGAATCCATGATACATGAAAAATAATGTGGCTGCTTTAATCAGCTCTTTATGGGGTGCTCCCTTGTATGCATATAAGCTCATAATTTTTGCTAGCATGTCCAAGCTGAGTGGCTGTTTAGTATTATTAGGTATGTCCAAAGTTCTATGGCTACCTTCCTAAGTCCCTTGAGCTCAATAGCTTCTGTAGGACTTGGGTAATGCAAGAATTTATGCATTGTAAAGACCTAGTTATGGAAAACGAAAACGTGGTAGTGGTATAACCAATAGGTATAGGCATTATACGCCAGCATCCAGACTTAAACGTGCAAAATACGTGTGTCGGCAATTAAACTGACAACTGAATCGACCGCGCAAGTAAGGACCCAAAATTGCATAAGCCTCTAACAAGCTGCCCCTAAATTATCGTGCAAAGTCCAAGTCATCGATGTCGTGGCACCGGCGCTTGAATCTTGCCCGTTTGACTGTCGAGTTCCCTTAATTACTCGCGTGGAAGGTTTCCCAATCGTCTACGTGACAGTAGGTTTTTTACGCCGAGCTCTTATGACCCACGTCTCTCACTTCACAGTTGTGCTACCTATTGCAAGTGACGGAGAACCATCCGATGACAAAACATTCGCTCCCCTTTCATGTACTAAGTAATTGTTGCTCATTTTAAGTTGTTGCTGATAATTGACGTTCAACTTAAGGTTCGTGTCACTAAGGTTGAAGTGTGTGACTATGGTCACTGGGGGTCACCAGGTATGACGGATTACAGTGTACGTCAAAAGTGTTAGTCGACGTGTATATACGAGGGAGCTAGTATCGATTGGTATCGATTACTTTTTGAATGTTACAACGAACGTGGTGACCCGCTGACGTGGCTGCGGCGAACGTGCACGGTCGCCTACGTGGACGCAAAATTAAACATTTCGAGTGTAAAATGTAGTAAAAGCAAAACCGACGGTTGAATAGACCGTGGTCGACCATAAAGTCGCATCATAAGACGTTTACACGTATTGATTGGATACGTCGTTTTTACACGTATAAAACGCACCCAACCGACCTAAACGCACGTGTCCCATAACTAGGTGAAAAGATGGCTGCACTAGTCAAAGCAAATTGAGACCATGTGGCCTTATTGACCATCACCTCAATAAAATATAAGGCAAACACTTGGGGCTCAGCTGGAACGGACTTAAACTTTTCACTACATTCTTGAAACTTGCCCCAATAAGGGCTACAGGTATTCAAGGTGCCAAGGGCCAAAGACTGGAGGATCTTCTCTCTCCTGATCAACTCTAACAGTTGCAGCTCAGGATTCTGAGCTATCCTGAGTGCTGCTCACACACCACAAGTCTAAATTCTCAGTGCCATCATTTCACACAGAGGCACTCCTCTTCCTCCAAAAGCTGCTGCATCAGAGCCTGACACTAGGACATCTAAGATATAACCTAGATGCATTGAAGCTGTCGCATCAGGTATCCATTCTTGACTAGATTCTACTAGCTTTAGCCACCAGCTAGCAACAAAGGGAATACTAGAGTTAAATCGGTTCTTTCCCTCCTAGCATGCTCTAGGACTTGAGGGATGAGCTGTGGTGGAGGAAAGACATACTTATTGTCATCCTACTAGAAGACTGAGAAAGCATCTACATCCTCAGCTAGAGGATAAGGGAACAACGCATTGTACCTAGAGATCTTTCTCTTTGTTGGGCTAGAGAACTTGTCTATAGAATGGGGACCCCGTTCTTCTTCCAATTTTTAAAAGACCTCCTTCTTCACCTCAAAATCATCCTTTTTCTTTGCCTTTGCAAAGGTCTCCAACACTTCTGCTTTGAGCACAGGACACCAGACTACCTCCATAGTTGTCCGAATAGCTCTGAGTATGTCATTGATTTCTCTAGTGAGAGTCCATTAGTCCCCCCTATCAGTTCCCCCTTGTCTAATAATCTTAGGAATCTCTTTGTTGTTAATCCTAACCAGAATATGACTGTCCCTAATAATTTTTTTAAACACCTTCAAAGCATTTCATATTTTCTCCAGATCCGACATAGTATCCCCAGCAAATAAAGAATCACTAGATGTGCCTGCTATGGCCCAGTAATGTGCAGTCACAATATGTTCCAAGGTTGGAGTGTATTTCTCAGCACTCTCAACTTCAATGGTCAGCACAAAGTCTAGATTGAGGCAATTTCTGAGTACTGCTCTATTAAATGCCTCAAAATCTTCTCTCCAGAAATCAAGTTCGCTCTCGACCTCCACAGAGACAGGGACTTTAGTCTCCCAATCTTGCTTCCCTCTCAAAGCTACATATGTGTGCCTTGTGTAGGCCATGGCCAGTTCCTCAACTGCCACTTTCATGGACATTAGCTGTCCTGCCACAGAGGCTAGCTGTCTAACCGCGACCTCTCCCTTCTCCTTGGCAGTGCTGTAGAGGTGTGAGTTTTTGTTCATTAGCTTAGACTTCCTCTTATGGTCTATGAAGATCTTCATGACCCTTGTATCTATAACTGTCCCCAAAAATGTCTGAAATCTGGTGCGGTCTAGCTGGGCCTTCTCCCAGCTGATTAATGTCCCATCACTCTTATAATCTCTCAAAATTAGTTGCTGGACCTGAGCATGTTCTTCTGCAGATGGGCAGGCAAACAGAATATCATCTAAGTAAGGAATCAATCTGATTCCTTCTGACCTCCACCTCTTAGCTAATTGCTTGATCACCTTAGTGAAAACATAAGGGACTGAAACAAGCCCAAATGGTAGACTGGTGTAGACGTAGATTTTTCCTTCAAACTGAAATTCCAGAAAAGTAGTGTAATTAGGGTCCATCCTGATATGACGGTACCCTAATTTTAGGACTATAAAGAATAGGTAGTTTTTTTGCTCTACTGTTTCAGGAAGCTTCTGTTGTCCTTCATATTTGAAGGGTACTAGGTGAAGATGTTTGTTCACAATCCTCAGGTCCAATATCAATCTGAGCTTCTTTCCTTCTACTACATTTAGAGGGAAAAATACAAACAGGTTTTCCATCCTTTTGCCATTCCTTAGCAGCTCCCGACTCAATCAGTTCACTTATAATTTGCCTGACATAGTCTGGGTGCTTCCTGACCCTCCCATGATTTTTCTTATGGAATTGCTCCAGAGGGCCCAACTTATTCCACTCCAGACTGTACCCAATCTCAATTATCGACAGAACATAGGAGCTGTGACACCATAATCTCCACCAATGTAGGCCATTTCTAAGCCTATATGCCATATTCAAAGGCTCCACGAAGAAGGTCCTTTTACTGTTTGAGGCAACTTTAACTCCGTCCAGCAACCCCTGGAGACGCTGGTCATCACCATGCATTGCTCACAAGCATTATCACAGCACCCCAGATAGCCATATGGGCCTTCACGCAACATCAGGTTGTATTAACCTGGGAGCCTAGCTCCTGATACTCAATTGTCAATAGGCCTCAGCAGCCATTTTTATTATAGCATTGGAAAATCCCAGGCTTCATAGTACATCAATAAATTCATCAAGCCAATTTTGGCTGTTATGGCAATTTTGCCATAAACAAAATTGAATAGTCCGGCAATATGACTACAATTATACTTCCGCATCTGGCAATAGACCTTTGTAAATTATTGCTACTCAACCTTGACTAAATTGTGCCTGAGGAGGCGCCATCAAAGGAGGCCCATTGTTGTGTGGATACTGCATCTACATATGTTGGTGGGGAAAGATAGGCGCAGATTTGGTCTCGAGCCTCCCATCATATTTCTTTGATTGATGGCATTCAGTAGAGAGATGGCCCAAATGCCCACAATTGTAGCAATATATGGCGTTACCATTCTTTGCATAGCCTGACCTGTTATTGTACCTCTCGTTCTTGTTCTTAGGCATATCCTCTCTAGCTGTCAATTTTTTCCCTTCACACATGGCATCCAAATCTTCCCTGGTGGGATCTTTACCATTCGCCGCACACTTCTTCAGCATTTCATTGACGATAGGCCAACTATACTCTTCAGCAAGCCATATGAGCTTCTTGCGAAAAGTAATAGTGGCCAAACATGTTGTCAAAGCTGTACCTGTGGTGTCAGCATCTCCACTCTTGAGGGCAGCTTGGGCCTGGATTGTGGCCTCCTCTAATTTGTTGCAGTATTTGAGTTGGATTTTGTTGCCTTCGTTCAGTTTGCTCATTCCTGACATATTCTTCTCTTCCTCCAGACGTTTGAGCTCCCTCTCCAACTGGTCTTGCCTGGTATCACTGTCAGATATTTGTCTCTTGCCTCTGTCCTTTTGTTGCTCACTGGTCAAGACTTGCATAACTTGGAATAAGGCGTCCACCTTCTGGCTTAGCTCCAATACCTGAGGATTTAGCACTTGCTATTGGAGCAGCCTAGCTGCCTCAACTTGAGTGGAAGCCAAGGGATTAGCTGAAGCTAGCTCTGACACGATTCTATCTTCTGTCATTTTGATCAAAAGCTCTTTGTCTTCGTCAAAAAGAGTTGCCAAATTGAAGCTAGGACCCTCCTCAACAACTACAATTCAGCCTTGTCAGCCTGAAGCTTGATTTGTTGGTCACTTGCACCCGACATGTTGCCGTCGTCTGGTGATAGGGTAGCAATGATGTGCTTGCGCGCCGATTCTTGGATCTTCAACAGAAAAACCTAGCTTGTCAAGCGATGAAGGAGATCTTGAAGCTACTTGTATATTCTGACTGCAATGAGGAGAAAAATGACTGACATTAGCTTATGTACTTAAGTTGTGCATTCTAGTCTACTAACATGGTGGATGGTTCTCATCTATTTTGCGCGCTAGTCGCCTGATGCATATCTTAATCTATCACAAACTTTGACTTGTGACATATCTGTCAATATGTCACAAAACTTTAATTGGTCCTCGTGACAAGACGCCTTTTAATGTCATTAGATTGAAAAACTTCAGACCCGATTTGACACAAAGTCGTTTAATTTGTACACTAGAGTGCACATATACTGTATCGATACATGTACATTGTAGCTATTGTGATGATCATTGAGATAATGCACTTAGCAAGATCATTAAACAGAAATTGGTAGATTGTATTATCCTATTCACATTACAATCTGAATTGTCATGTGTGTGTTTGGACATATAAAAATTGACATTTTTGCAAGTGACGTTGGCACTTGACTTCTTCATCTTGAAGAGTCCCCTCAAAACGAAGTCATGCAAAGTCCTGAACCTGGGCAGACTGAGGTGGCATTTCCTGTTGTTGCATGCGTACACATCCAGCTGGTATAACTTACATGAAGTCACTGCTTGGATTTAATAATAATCAGGGGATAGGTTAGGGTTTGATTCAAGGTTTGTGTTCGGATTCACGCAATGCCGGGTTTAGGCACGTCTTAGTCATTGTGTTAGCGCCAGGTGGCAATGCTCGAACCTCAAAGAGCAACAGGCAAGTTCTGTGGATGATAGTTGATATTGGAGTTGCTGAGTTTGGAAATGAAGATTGCCAAAGTGCAACAAGAGCAGAAACCGTTCCAGAAGCGCCTCAAGCCTGGAATATATTTCCCCCCCTTGAAAATGTGTTACCTGTAGAAGCGCGGTTTGGAGAGGGGGCTGTGGAACCTGGGGGTTGATTATTATTTTTTTGGGGGGGGATAGAGGTATTTGCTTTGGTATGGGAGGCTGCTGCGGGCATAAGGGTGGTGGAGAACGTGGGCAAGGGCGTGACAAGTGTTGCCCCGGGGGACCACGTGTTCTCGTGCTACCACGCGGAGTGCCGTGAGTGCAAGTTTTGCACCTCCGGCAAGAGCAACCTCTGCAGCAAGGTGCACGCGGCGACAAGCGCCGATGTGATGCTCGCCGACCGCCGCAGCCGCTTCATGTGCCAGGGCCAGCCCTTGTACCACTTCATGGGGACGTCCACGTTTAGCGAGTACACAACGGTGCACGACCTCTCCGTGGCCAAGACCCGCAGGCGCCCCTCGACAAGGTGTGCTTGCTGGGCTGCGGCTTCCCCACAGGCAAGCACGCACTCGCAATTCCCCCCCTCCCCTCCCCCCCC
>WELA01006786.1:720571-742608 GCA_009602735.1 Mesotaenium endlicherianum
GGGGGGGCGGCTTCTGTGCATTGTGCTTGGTGCTTAGCTCTACGTAGTCACCCCTGTGTGGGTTCAAAATTCAGGTTGCATCTCGTGTCGTTGGGAGTGAGTCGAATCTCGGCAGGAGCAGTGATGCATGCACCCAGGCAGTGGCGTGCGAGACATGCATGCACACATGCGTGCGTGCCCGCGCATGCTTGGTGCTTGCTCTCGCCACCGGCGCGCGTCGTTGAAAATCCAGCAGCTGCAATCGTGTCGGAAGTACTTCTATGGTCACTGTGCCAAACAATGAAGCTCGTGCACTAAGAAAAACTCCCGAGACAGTCGCTGCTGCTAAAGCAGAGCTGACATTGTCATATAAAACTTATAACGTCACACTTGAAGCCGCACTGTCTCTCTATGCTTTGAGGGTCAACCTTAGCCATAGGTTGACCAACTTAAGTTAGAAATTGTGAAAATTCCTAATCAGCTACACATATCCTGGAGTAGAGAAACATGTTGGTTTTCACCCCTTTATTCGCTTCGCAACAAAATGGATGAAGAAGGAAGTCTCAAAGAGTAATTGTATGAGGTCTTCGTGTATTAAACTTCAGGATGTAGTTGCAATATGCATACATGAACTTTTTGTCCTCCCTGTAAGGTCATAGGTTTATAAAGTGCATTTTTGAGTTCCTTAAAAGTATGTTTTGATTGCTTAGAAGTGTAGAGTGTATTTTTGTGGTCATTTTGATATAAAGTTCGACGAATTTGGTTAAGTATTGAGAGTGTTATGGATTCCAAATATTAATTAGTTTTGAGGTCGGTTGACGTCTGTCCTTAATTCGCGGTGAGCGCGACCGTCGGGGTGACCGACAGTGTCAATCGATCTGGGCCGTTAGAGTAAATTCGAACCTTCACGTAAGTTTGGCTGACGCGGATTGCCGACTAGGTCGATTTACCTAAAAGTTTCGGATTAGCCTAGCGCGTCTAAGTTAGTATATTCTAGATATTTCGATGCATGTATGTGGACGTCAAATCGACCCGACACGTCAGATGAGACTGATCTGGCTTACTCATGAATATTCTGAAAGGGGCAATTTGACAAACACTTAGGAAAATCCGTTGCTAAGCGGCTCCGTTGCTAAGCGGCCCTCCCACCTAGGGGCGAGCGACCGTCGTAGAAAAATATAAATAGACATAACTACTTCATTTCTCATCAGTTTTCACTTCTGTAAATTTCTACGGGTTTGTAATGACAAGGCCTTCTATCCTACATCATTTGTGAGCAGTTTCTTGCTACTTAAAATGTTAAGTATTTTTCCTAAGCTTCGTTAGTGATATGCCGCTGCAATCTCTAGTATGATTGCAACTAGTTCCTTTCCTCGTGAGTTACTACGCTTCCACTAGGGCACTCTGCCCCTTTCATCTGGTATCAAAGCAGGGCTAAATTGCATACAATAATATGGAGTCGCAGCCGGCAGCTGGAGGAGGCGAACATGTTGAGCATGTTGAGCGCGCGGGGCAGCAGGCAGCACCAACAATGACTAGAGAGCAACAGGAGATGCAAGCGATGCTAAGGCAAATGGCGAATGCAATGAGAGGAGAAGTCTTCGCCCAATTTCAACAAAATATGCGCGCAGAGGTGGAGAGAATGGTGCGAGTTGTTGTTGGGAATGCCGCTTTGACGAGTTTGGCATCTGCACCCGTTGTACCACCAATTCATGTTAATCCAGTGGTGCAACCAGTTATTTCACTTGCATCAGGAGTGCGTGCGCCTAAGCCTGAAGTTTATACAGGAGAGCGTGAATCACCGTCTGTTCATCAATGGATTTTTGGAGCGAGGAAGTTTATGGAGTATTTTGCGCTCACGCTCGACAGGCAAGTCGCCTTTGTCACAACTTTGCTACAGAAGAGTGCTGGAGCTTGGTATGAACGAGAAGAGCAGCTGTCTGGAGTTCCTGCTATTGTTGATCAGCTATTTGAAGACTTGAAGAGACATTTTCTACCTATTGCACCCGAGGCTACCGCTCGAGATCTATTGGTGCGCCTTTGTCAACGAGGAAGCGTTCAAGAGTATGTTTCGCGCTTCAACGAGCTGGTGCTTCAATGTCCATCCATGCACAAGTCGGAGATGATGGACAAGTTCAAGAGGGGACTCAAGCCAACTGTGGCCAAGGAAGTGGCGCTCAAAGACCCTACTAGCCTTGGAGAAATGATGGCATTGGCAACAAGGGTCGACGCTGTGGAGTATAGTCAGAGGCAGTGGGGCAGCCACCACTCTGCCCCTTTCACTCCCAATCCTCATAGATTCATTCTCTTGTGTTTCTACAAGTTGTGAGTTGAAGAATTCAAAAGCAACAATTTTTTGACATGAATAATTGCGTATGGAAATATATGAACAAGATTCTTGTTTCAATATATTATCAAGAATGTTGTCAAATTTGAAGATCAAATTTTTATATACATGAAAGTTGCTGAAATGAAGAAGATTGCATTCACCTTCAACGCGCTTACATTCTTGCCTAATTCCACTGAAGTAGTCCACTAAACATTGGCAGAAGAAACATCACACTTGAGGTCACACAAGTTGAATAGAAAATGATGCAAAAAACAAAGCATCATAAATCATCCATCTCCGTTTAAGCCACTAATTGCGAAGGTGGCCACAATGACTTCTTTGCCGATAAGACTTTGCTAACATGCATGTCTGAATGTAGTGCATACAAGCAAGGCCTAAATTGTGTATAACTGAAAAAACTACAACATTATCCAGCACAAAAGCCTCACCCATACACTTCAATCTTTCTTGACAGGCCGCTGGGCACCTGTTTGGTTGGGCTTGAAGAGCAATTTTTGGCGAGGCTAGTCGCGTTTCTAGCATACTTTGTTGCAATATGCAGCAACTTTACATGCAATACACTTGTGAGCCTTTGTGTCAGTGGCACCACATGTGTCACATGGTTTGGGTGCACCCATTGGGCGCTCCTCCCAATGCCCCGTGGCTGCTTGGCTCAACCTTTGTGCTGCATCTGGAGCTTGCGCTAGAGCTCTCTGCACATTATCAGCACCCGTTCCGCTTCCCTGGCCTGCAGCCATGGCACTTGCACTCGGGCTAGCGACAATGCCAGAAGGCCCAGCCCCGGAGGCACTGCCACATGTGCTGTTGACGGGCTTGCCAGCAGGCATCTTGGACAAGGGCGTCTCAGGTCTGATCCTTGCCACGCCACTCGACCTGTCCACGACCGGCTGCGTGGGCTCTTGAAGAAAGGGCTCGTCTGTTACGCGGACAAGGCGGTCCGACTTCACCAGCGACAGGATGGACCCCACCCACGCAGTCTGCGCCATGTGGCTCCTCTGCCACCTGGAGGGCTCTACGAGATGGGAGCTCTAAGTCAGGAGCATGCGGAAGGCGGTGACCTGCGAGGTTGGTAGGAGAAGCATGCGAGTGCCCTCCGCCAACCCTTGTTGCTCGTCGACTGCCAGAATCCTCATGAAGTGCTCCTCCTCTACCCCCCCGTCACCCTTCTCTTTGTCCTGCATCCTTGCTGACCTCTTAGTATCGTTGTACACAACCTCCAGCACAGGGAAACGCGCAGTGGTCTCTCAGATGGAGCGGATGAGAATGAGCAGGTTTTCCGCCACGGCCTCAGGGACACCTCTCTCCTTGATGCAAAAGAATGCAGGCACTCACTTCTTGAACTGCTCAAAGATCATTTGCAGGGAGTCGCGAATGCCCATGTCCACGAGCCCCAAACCAGCAATCTTCACAAGGTCTTTCTAATCCACCTCAAACATGCCCTGCACGCACAGCTCCGGCCTCTTCTCACCCCCGCAACCCGGGGGCCACGGCTTCAGGGCCTCCGTGCTTAGCTTCTTGGCGCCCACTGGGTGCCACGCGGCGCTCTTCAGAAGACTGAAAGAGACGGTGCCGCTCATGCGCGACACACGCAGGCTGGCGCTCCGCACCACCACGGGCCACGCCACCCGCAGCACCGCCGAGCCTCTGCATGCATCCAAAATAGAAGCCCTGTCACCTACACTGCCGTATACAGATGCTCATAGAGTGCCAAAGTAGTCCTCCTTTGTGATTGCAAAGCCAGCAACAAGCAGGGTTACGCTGTTCGCGTTTTTTTGTATTGAGTTTCTTAAATTAAGCGAACTAAGTTGGTTCGCGCAAACTGCACAAACTGACAAATTTTATTCTTTTTAATTTTAACGCGGCACGTTCGGACGCCTCAGACTTCAAGGCGCAAAACGCGCGGACTTGTGAGACCAAAATATTACACGTCAAATTGTTAATTTTCTATCCCTCTGGCCTAACCCAAAGGCTTGAGCACGAACGAATGCGAGCGACCAACTTCGATGAAGTTAGCCCGCCGTAACCTAACAACTTTCTTCCTCTCCCTCTCTCGCTCCATCTCTCTTTCTTAGCGTATGTGCTTGCATGCGCTGCTATGTGCCAGGATTTGTTGGGGCTGCAATTGTAGCAGGCCTGTCTCCCTTCTCTTCCCTTCTGCTCTCGCTCTCTCTCCCACTTCTCTCTCCCGCCCCCTCTCCCTCTTCCTTTCTCTCCCTCTTCACTTCCCCTTCTCTCGAAGAATCTCTCCCTTTTTGTGTGCTTGTGACGGCTGCTATGTGTCGAAAAATCGTCAGAGCTGTTGTTGCAGGATTTCTTCGCTATTTTGTCCCTTTCTCTCCCTCCCTCTCCCTCTTTGTCCTCTCTCCTCTCTCCTCTCTTGACGATTCCCTCTCCCTGTGTCTGCCCTTACGGCTATTGCCATTTATTGGGGGATTGTTGGGGCTACTTGAGCACGCTCTGCCACTTGTGGTGGCTTTGCTGCATCTTTGCCACCTCTTGTTTCCCTCGCTCTCCATCCGCCCCACTCTTGCTCCCTCTTTGTGTGTGTGCTGGCAACTTCTGCCCTTTGTTGAGGGTGCTCGGAGCTGCTACGCGCGCAGAGCTTGTGGGCATGAGTTGCTAGTGTGGTAAGCTGCACAAATGGGACGCTCTCTGCATGAGAAGAGGGCACGGCCCTCTTGTCATGCAGGGTACAACTTAGGGCTGGGACATGGCACATGGCACATGTGCGCTTTGTTGCTCTTCCTTACAAGCCCTCACTCTTGGACGGGGAAATGCTGCTTAAGCTGGCAGTAGGCAGGCAGGCAGCCATGCCAGGTGTTCACGTGGCACCATGCTCAGGCGCCACATGGCGCCTGACATCAGCAACCCCCCACGCAGCTTCCCGACGATCTCCGCGGTGAAGATCTGCAGTCCCACTTCCCTCTTATGCATGGGGGATGGCTGGTCGACATGGCGGCAGCAGTAGCAGCAACGCATGTTTTTTGTCCACGAATGATTGAACGCACTCATATGTGACGGGTGCCTCTATCTGACATGCATTGCCTTTTCTCCCTTCTCCCCCCCTCTCTGTTCCCCCCCCTCCCCACTTTCCATCAGAGCTCACAGGCTCTTGTTAGTCCTTCCTTGCTGGAGCTCCTTCCTCTCGGCTCATCAATTTGAGGGAGGGGGAGGAGGAGGGACCGGGAGGGGATTGAAAAGAGGGGGATCTCAGAGATTGGGGGGCTCCGCTATGGGTAGTCTTTCTTTCTTGTCATGAACACTCGGCATCCTAGCGATGCTCCGTCACCTCCACGAGGTTTCTGTCCTGGCCCAGAGATGGGCATCAATAATGCAGGCGCCGTGCGAGCAAGGAAGGGCAACGCTTGAAGGGCCATGCGAGCGCCAGGCGGCATGCAAAGGAGAAGGAGGAGGGGAAGGAGGAGGCAGCAGGCATGCGCCACTTGTCTCGCTCTTTTTTCTCTCCCGTCCCCCTCCCCCCCCTTCTCTCTCTCTCCCTCGCTCCCTCTCTCTCTACCTGTCAGGTGTCTGGAGTGTGCGGGGCAACAGCAGCAACAGTAAAAGCCGCGGCGGCTCTCTCTCGGTGTGGTGTGTGAGGGGGGCAATGACAGCAGCCTAGCCCCCCTGTTTTGGTGTGCGGGGGGGCTGGTGTGTGCAAGGGGGCTGGTGTGTGCAGGCGGCCGTAGCGGTTGTCCTTATTTCCTTCTGTGCATAAGAGTGCAAGGGGCTGTTGCGGGGGGGAAAAGCAATGCTGCCCACCCTCTTGTCTTGTATACCTGGCGTGCGAGGGGGGCCGCTGTCCACCAAGGGGGGGGTTGCACTACACGGGAACCTGCTGCCTGAGCTGCCTGCCGACGTAACCTCAGGACCCCCCCTCCCCTCCTCTCTGGTGTCGTGAAAGAGGGGAGTGTTTGCAAGGGCACGTGCATGCGTCCGTGTTTAGCAGATGGCATGCAAGGGGCCCTCTCTCCTGCCCTTCCTCTCTTTCACTCGTCTCGCTCCCTCCCTCTCTCTCGTTCTTCCTCCCTCTCTCCCTCCCTCCCTTCCCCCCCCCNCCCCCCTTTTTCTCTCTCTCTCTCTCTCTCTCCGTGTGTGTGTGTTGTCAGGTGCTGCCATATGTCAAAGGGTGGGGCAGCAGTACCCTCAACATGCTCTTTCTCTCCCGCTCTTCTCTCTCTCCCTCTCCCTTCCTCTTCCTCTCTTCTCTTGATAACTCTTTTCCTCTTTCTCTCTCCCTCTTTGTGTGTGCTCTCAGCTTTTGAACTCTTGTTTTTATTCTACCGGCAACTTGAGTTGTATGTGTTTATTGTTGCAGGCAAAAAGAGGCAAAGAAGAGGTGGTTGAGGCACTCTCACTTGTTGTCTACATCGCACGTGTGGTCAGGTTATTAGCTCCTAGGCACTAGGATTCAAGCTAGACCTTGATATTGTCATGCTTGTAAGCTAGAGTTAGTAAGGATGTAGCTGCTACATTATTTGTAGATGGCTTTCAAGGTACATTATCGAGAATTTAGAACTTTAAAAAATCTTTATGATTTTAATGTTTGTAACAATTTAATCAATATGAATATAACTTCGTAATTGAGGCTCCAAAATTTATATGCATGCAAATTGCAACCTTCATAATGAGTTCAAATACCATTTGTATTTTGGTTGGCACCTAATCTTAAAGAAGGCAGAGTCAAAACAATCAAAAATAAAAGGTGGAAAAACCACGAAAGTAAATTGTAGGAAAACTTTTTTCAAAAATGATTTTTCTACTCAGCACGTGCCAAAAAGTGCGAACATGTACGACATTATGTTGACTCTTGAAGTCTGTACCTTTTTTAATTTTATATATTATTCAAAATAAATCAACACGAACTAAGCAAACAAGGCACTAAAAATGGCACGAACTATTGCGTACAAGCGAACTGGAAAACTAAGCGTACAGGCGAACGGCGTAACCTTGGCAGCAAGTGCTCATGGGAAGGAAATATGTTCATCAATATCCTAAGACTGATTCCTTGACAAATTAGCCCGCTTCATGCAAATGCAACAGGTCTGCGCGCGTTTCAGCTTAAGATGCAGGCCCTCTGTAGTGAAACAGATAGATAAAGTACTTAGTAAAATAAAATACTTAACTATTCAGACAAGGATCTTTGAACATAAGTGGTAGCTTCTTGAAAAAGAGATGGCTTCTTAAAAGTTAATATATTTCTGGAATTTGGCAAATACAAGAGTGCTTATGGAATCCTTTCTATGTTCTAGCTCTTGCTTATATACTTGCTAGATAAGTGATTTCTAGGAAGGTGCATGTTGATGTGTTGGCACCCAACACATCCCAAAACTTGCCACCTCTTTCTAGAATAATGCGCACATGTTCTTTTGACCTCAAAATGGCACATTTGACTTTTGCCACATGGAGTTCTTCTAGGTCATTCCTCTAACTTCGAAAATGCCTTAGAAGGTTCAAAGGACATGAACCAAGTCGCTAGAGTATCTATTCACACTCGAATCCACACAATACTACTCCAAATATATTCATAAGTATTAAAATCCAAGTTATGGGATACGCGCGTATTGGTCAACCGCCGCCGTAAAACGCGACACATTACGGCGTATTTCAAAAATACGTATAATAAAAACAATTGGTAAATAAAGAGGCTGACTTCGTTATCTTCAGGTTGCTCTATTTGTATTTATTCATTTCGGAAATGTTTGGGCTCACGCGACATTTCGTGCATGTACGGGCTGTCCAAATGGATCGGGTCGCGCGAGTGAGAGACTTAAATTCATCCAACCGTCGCAATGACCTTTTTCGGTGATGGACAGTAAGTCAATACGTACTCGACGCTCGTCTGTTGAAGTCATCGTAACTCTTATAAATGACAGGCTGCAGGTTGTGGCAAAAACTAAACTTCAGCCTTCAGCTCATAGATAGAATTGTGGACTCTACACTCTACAGGGGCTTCTCGACCACTCCCGACCCCCCTCAAATCAAGAAAGGCCAATACAAAGAGCCATTATACGTGAAAAATGATATAATATAATGTGTGTAATGAGTCAATGTCTGTTACGTGGCACTTGCTTCATTGCTTTAAAAAAAAAATGGTGCAGTCTTTTTGATTTTTGATTTTTCATGCCCACATTGAATCATGTGCATGTATTATACTTTAGGCTTCTGCACTTCAAATTTTTATGTAGCTGCTGTCATAGCGATGTTGTATGTACAAGTTGTCACCATGTTGTTACTTGTAACTTGTGTTCCACATGTTCATCTCAAACCTTTTGCAAATAGTATATTTTAGTAAGAGCCCTATCTGAGTGCACAGAGTAATATACAATTCATATTTTTACACTGTTATTCTTCCCTGAACTAGCATAGGCTACAGCCTACGTGATGCATCTCCTACTGCATAATAAGTTATTAACAATTGGACAATGTGACTAGGAATACCATGATTATGAAATGTGCTGGAGCCTGGTAGCTTGCTTAGTAAGTTGTTAATCATTGAAGTAGCTTATTCATTGAAGTACAACAGGTTTCTTAACAAGGTGAGCAATACATATGATTACAATGCTAAGTGTGAAGTGCAGTGCATGTCATGAAGCTATGCAAGTAAATGAATGAGCCAAGAGAATGTCATTGAAATTTCAAACTTTCAGCGACAAGAGGTCTACAATGTAAAACAATGGACAGTTTGCAAGCACCTCATTGAGTAACCAAACTTCAAGCGAGGCATACAAATTGTCAAAGAGTAAGTACTACATAATGAAAAAATGGCAAGTAAACTACTTAATCAGATATTATAGACAATATGTACACATAGTACAAGCTTCATGGAGCTCTGCTTAACATCCCGACTCCCACCTACACAACATCATCCTCTGAATTTGGAGTTCCAGATTTGGATTCTTCTTCAAAGACAGGTGCAATGTGCCTGCCCGGAGTTCTCTTGACCCCACCCCTTTCCAGTCCTTCAATTAGCCTAAGGTGAGAGTGGACCTTCACCAATTTCTCAGCTCGAGACTGTTTCAACCGATTCCTTTTCTTATTGTGAATGAAATCATACTCCGACCAGTTCCTCTCACAAGAGCTTGCTGAGGACACCAAACCAAGAACTTTAATTGCAAAAGTTTGCAATTGAGGAGTGCAGGAACCATGACTCTTCCACCAAAAGACTTCAGACTTAGACTCTGCTTCCTTGTCTTCCTTAGGGTTGTTAAAACTGAAACCCACCCTTCCCTTATATTGCTCATACTGCTCTCGAATAATATCCTGCTCCTCAGCATCAGGGACTACCTTGTGCAAAGTAGAGTACCACCCCTTCATGACCTCCTCATTAGTATGCTGCTCATGATCTTGGAAGAGAGGGTGTAGCATGTACCCAGCTGCATGCGAAGGTGAATGGAAAAAATCCCACCTGACCTTGACAATCTCTACCAACCTGTCCAGTTGCTCCTCTTCCAGGTCTTCATCCAGCGTCTTGATAAAATCCTGTAACTCAGCTATGGCATTGTACACCAGACCCATGTCAGGTTGGTTCCCATCAACTCCTTGGAGAAGCTTCACCAGCCTCTCGGTGATCTTCAACAGCACCTCCACTTTGTCCCAGAAGTCTTCATCACCAACTACAGCCATTGCTACAAGACAGTCTTTCTTCTGTGCAGAACAAAGGTCTCTCATATGCTCTTTCCAAGCATCCCGCAGCAACATGACCTGCAAAGCTTGCTTCACCTGCAAGGAGCATAAGAAGCTGGACAAAGTAAATAAGTGCCAGTATAACAGCAATCAAAAGGTCCATAGCAAAACAAACAACAGTCACAAACAGCCATAGCAAACCCACTAGCAGCACTAATAAGTAGCATAGAAACAGCCTTAGCAAGGCCCAATAGCAACACTAATAACATGCACATACAACAGGCACAACAGACACTCAGAGAAGCACAAAAAAGAGCCATAACAGAGGCCCACAGAAGCACAAAAAACAGGCATAAAAGGCCAAAAATATCACCAATAAAAGATTACAATATTGGCAGAAGAAGACCCTATATCAGCACTAATAAGAGGAAGAAAATCAAACCATTTGAAGGTCCTATAGCAACACAAAGAACAGCACAAGAAACACCATAAAAAGCCCTATAGCAGTATACAAAAGAGCAAAAAAAATAGCCATAAAAAGGGCCCACACAAGCATAATAAAGCCATAATAAAGCCCCACATAAGCACTAGTAACACAAGTCAACAGCCGTATTGAAGCCCCATAGAAACTCTACTAACACCCACATAAACAGCCATAAGAATGAGATATAGCAGCACTTATAAGAGGCTGAAAAACAACCAATGAAAAGCAATCTCAAAAAGGCCATAACCAGGCCCTATAGCAGCACTCAAAACAGCAAAAAAAACAGCCATAAGAAAGCTTTATTGCAGCATGTTCATACCAAAAAAACAGCCATAAGAAAGGCCCACACAAGCACTAGTAACAAACACATAAAAAAGCATAATAAAGCCCCATATAAGCACCAGTAACAAACACATAAACAGCCTTAAAAATGACCCATAGAAGCACTACAAAAACACAAAATAACAATCATAAAAGAGAGTCATAGTAGCACTAACATAAGGCATGAAAACAGTCATACCACAGCCAAGAGCACAACAAAAGACAGCCATTAGAATAAACCATAAGAATTTTCAATATCAGGAGTAAAAACAAGCCACAAAACAGCCACAACGGCACTAATAACAGAAGCCATAAAAGAAATAAAAGTACTCTGGATGAGAGCAGTACCTCAAAAAGGCGTCCTAGCATGATGATGTTGGTCAGAAATCGAGTCCGACACCACATCTTAAGCTCCAACGATGACACTTTGCGGAAAAGTGCGAGAGGCGTGTGGTGGTTGCGGATGTACACAACCACTTTCTTACCTCTGTCCACTAAGTCCTTGATCCAGGCTTCTTTGGCCATGTTTTCCAAGAGATTATCAACACCATATGCAATGCAAGTCGTCCATGTCATGTGAGGATACTCCACTTCTATGAGTGTGCCTGCAATAAGATAATAACAACATTAATAGACCACAGTACATATAGACAACATCATGATGCCTACCAAAGCTATCTAAAATAACGACTAAATTCAGATATAACACAACCACTACAAAACACACAACAAAAAGCAAATTGGAATAGCAAATTGTAAAGGCGTCGTGACACGCACTACAAAGCACACTAAGTACCTGATAAACACATGAGAGAGCAAGGCAAAAAACACAATGAGGGAGCACAAATTTTTAAAACACAAACTAGCTGCAGCTTGACAATACCAGAGAGCATGCAAGTGGCAGGAAAAAAACAAACGGTAGCAGACAGCACATGTAACATGTCTCAGTCCTGACAGCACAAATATGAACATAGAAAATGACAGATGGTACAGCACACACATATACACAAGTACACAAAACAAAGTGTTTGACAGCGCACAAAATCACATACACAAAATGATAGCACTAGCATCCAGCACAAGCTGAGAGTCTAAAGCTAAGCACACACAACACAATCAAAAAAATAGGGCACACACCAGCAGGCAGCAAGCACACCACAAAAACACAAATAACATATTGCACAGCACACACATACACAAGGTACATCCAAAAATATGTGCTACAGCACACACAATTACAAGCAGGCAGCACACACAGACTATAGTTACAGGCAGCACCAGACACCAGACAGCAAACACAGTTTGAAGCAGACAGCACACAGCAGAGTCCAAAATAAATACAATCACTACCTACGTTCATACAAAATGACACCACGAAGCAACAATTTTAGAAAAAAATGCAGCTCTTACACATATGGCACGTACCCCGTATTTACATGGCTAAACTACATGCATAAAGGAATATTGAATGCATTACCTGCAGCCTTGCAGACAGCAGCTGAGTCTGTGCAGATTTGGAAATGTTGTCGGCTCCAAGTTGGTCAATGACCTCTCGGAACAAGCCCGGAAAATACGCCGCACTCTTTGTCATATTCTCCGTGTTGACCGCCTTCAAGAAGACCTTGCCCTCAGGAGAAGCAGCCATGAAGTTGATGAGGGGTCTCTTCGTGTGGTCCTTCTACCCATCCAATGTCACCGTGAAGTTGTTGATTCCAGCCCTCTCGATGAATTGCGCCACTTGCTTATCTGTAACAGCAGCTTCTTTGTCTAGTAAAACAATTCTCAAGCGGTCAACTTTAGGAGGCATGTACCCAGAACCAGCCTTAACAACAGCTCTGAATGCTTCTGAATACGATAAGCTATTGGCAACATCGAACGCCAATGCATTATCATAAAAAAATCTAGCTATGGCCTGATCAGCAAATTCTCTATGGGTAATATTAAAAGCGGCCTCTAAGGTAGTCTGACTCCCACCCTGACTCAATGGTCCAGAAGCAGTAGCAACATCAAGCATAGCAGATTTGTGGCGCAACATCCTGATGTAGGCCCACTCATCTGTAATCTTCTGCTTCTGGATCCTCTTCACATCATCTTCATGCACCACCCTCGCCATGTGCTCGGCGACATCTGCATCCACCTTGGGACATATAGCAATTCCTCGACCCCTAGTTTGAGACAAGTGCAAGCGGATTCTAGTGCATGCTTTCGACGTCTCGAAATCACAGAACTTGCACTTGACTCTGCCTTGCTTGGAACCCTTTGAGTCGGGTACAAGGGTTACATACTGCCACTCAGAGCGTTCTCCATTGAAGGACGCAGCTGCAGATTGTTCACCTGAAAAAATTGCATACACAAAATTTGATAAGCATGATGAATGTGACTCAAATAAAGCTGACAGCACACCAAAGAGCACCTGCCAGACACAGCAGAGCAGACAAAAAAATGACCTCACGCACATACTGCAGATTGTACCAGACGGTAGCAATTTGCACAGGAGTCTTTATAAGTAGCAGAAATAGAGCAATAGACAAAAATAGCAGCCAATAGAAGACAAAACAGAGCGTAGCAGACGAAAGAGCATAGCAGTCAATAGAGAAAAGTTGTAAAAACAGCTAAGAATGACAACGGAGCATACAGCTAACAATAGAGCATAGCAGACAAAATAGCAAAAAATAGAGCACACAACAGAGCAGACACAAAAATAACATCAACTACATAAGTGCATGGTACCACATTGTAGCAGATTAAAAAGCATTCTAAATTGCGAATACAGAGCAATATACAAAATAGCACACAAAATAGAGCAAGATTACATTAGAGGATAGTTGCAAGAACATCGAAGAATAATAATCGAGCAAACAGCTAACACTAGAGCAGATAAAACAGCAGACAAGATAGCAAACAACAGTGTATTGCACAAAATCACTAACACCTAATAGAGCAGGTTACGGAAGTGGAGTAAACATCCACAAAAAAGAAGTGCTGAAGCACATGGAAACAAACATGTAGGGTCTACCGGCAAAACAACTAGCAGCCACACTCAAATCAAAAAGCAGACAGCAGGCAGGGCAGACTGACAAAGCAGACAGCATCACTGGATTATCCCACTTGGTGTCGAAGAGATCCTAATCACCTCCCATAGAAAACACAAAGAATAGCACATTTGGTACAGCTTACGTTTACGTTTGGAGTTACGGACATCTCTCGCACTTGAAGCCTCCTCCACTGGTTGTTCTTCATCGTCCATGGAGTCGTCAAAGTCAAAGATTTTTGGATCACCCATATTCGCCCTAACTTAACACCACACACTAAGCACTTGAAATGAACTGGACAATGGCAGTTGTAGAGGCGAGAAGTAGATCATTAAATGCCTGCGCATCGTACTTGTAGTCTCGGAGAGTTCGGGTGTATCATTGCAGTAACCAATTGCTTTGGTGGGTAAAGTTTGAGGTTTAGCTAATCTGGCACGACAATGCAACTGAAATCTACAATCTTAATGAGATCCTATTTGACACCTGTACGCGCTGGAACAAGATTTTGCCTCACCCAAGACTTCCCGCATAATCTACGATGACTGGACCTATCATCACCTTTTTTTCGGTCACTTTGTCAGTTTCTTGTCCACCGCATGCGCGATCGGTTTATTGGTCGGTTTTTACGCCGACACGTATTTAGCAAGGTATACGGCCATAATTGACGAAATACGTGCGTACGTATTCGTAATTCGTATAAGACCGAAACGTATTCCATAACTAGAATTAAAATAAAACCAAACTAATACATTATAACTCGAATCTCTACACCCTCCTACAGGCTCAACAACTCTCATGTCCCAAACGCGGATCTATCAAACAGGCTTGTGGAAGTGGAGAGTGATGAGACCCAGTCCCGGCACATAGCACGGTAGGTCGAGCACAAATATACAGATATGCAAGAAAATGTCAATAAGAGCGTTCAAAAGAAAAAACCTATCATCAGGGAACACAAAGACCGGAACTAGATTGAAGGTGTCACCAATTCCAGGGGCTCCGGCTGTATTGTATGCTCCCTTTGCGTGCCTAATTTAGATTGAAGGCTCCAAGACGTGAAAGGTGACAGTGAGCACCTGCCGACGGCGAGCTCCACAGACCAGGCGGCGTCCTTGTAGAAATCTTCCTCCTCCAGCTGCAGCTCGCGAACGTGCACTTGGCCCTGGGCCCCCGGTGGGAAGCTGACGACACCTGTGTAGCAGTCCACGTACTCGCTGAAAGAAGTGATGCTGAGAGCTGGCGCAGGCTGCCTGCTCTGGAGCTGCTGCCAGCAGTGTACCCCCTATTGTCTCCGCTTTTACGCTCAAGAGTCACAGCTTCCTTGCCTGCACCAGCTTTATCAAGCCTGCCGTCCGAGGAGACCCCAGGAATGAACCACTGTCTCAAATGCTGAGAGCAGGGCGGAATTGCCCACTATAGTGCCCATAACTACCGTGGCCAGCGCAACTGCGGGCAACCTTTCTGGCAACCCGTGGCCAGTTGGCAGCGGAAAAATAAGGCACTTGTCGTCCCACGTGACACTGAAATTGTCAATGATGTGCACAGTTGCCTTATCCAGAAAGGAAGCTACAGGAAGGAGAAGCAAGCCGTTGTCATTTTCCGTAAGCTGAACCTTTAGCAGAGGAGGGAGGAGCTCAGGAAATATTCTTAGAAAAGTCGCACTTTCCAAGACTACAAGGCAAAGCCTTAGGTGGCCTGTCGGGTGTAAGGATAATCCAAAAGTGTTGAAATTGTTGCTCAAGCTCGGTACCTCCCCAAACTTTCTTAAGTATTATGTGATAAGGGAGGCAGTCAAGCTCGGGGAAGGTGCAGGAAGCAGCCAACTGTCCCAAGCTCGGGAAGCACCGACCTCAGCGGAAGCCAAGAATTTGAGCATCGCTTGCCAACCATGGCTGAAGAGCTTCTGGGAGCTCTGGGTCCTGGAAGAGAGGAGGTGCGGAAAGACGGCTGAACCAGAAGGGCAGCGGTACAGCACGCTCTCAGACAACAAAGGGCACACCCTGAGGAGCAGAACGACAAGCGTGAGGGGCGTAACTGCTTCCGACGCGAACCCGGCTTCTTCAGGAAATAACTTCAAGCAGACTCTACAGAGGGTGCTCAAAGCCTCTGTGATGTCGTAGCGTCTGCAGTCTGTCTCTCCACTTCTCGAAAATGCAGCAACAGCAACAGATTTGCCACTGCTGGCGCCCAGAGCCAGAAGAGTGAGGAGCGTCAGCTGCCCTGTGGCAGGGTCGCCAAGAAAGCCCCTATCACAGGCTACAGTCCCCACTTGCCCCCCACTAGCACTGCGGCTCCTGGTGTTGCCGCTGCCGCTAGGTGACGCACACCTAACGGAAGAGGGAGCCCACTCAAGGAGGGCTTCCAAGGAGGAGTCAGACACCTTCTTCCCCACGCTCAAAACATTTTGCTTTGGCAGATAGGAGGTGTGGAACAGCAGGTCGGTGCAGAGGCGCAGGCCCAGCAGCAAGGGCAGCAGCCGTGCGTCGAACCCCAGGCCCTTAGTCACATAGACACTCAAAGTGGGCGCGTGTGTGGACCACATACTTGTGCTAGTCAGCAGGCGGGCGTGCGCATGCCTGCACACTGAAGCACCACCCACATGTTGGATAGACACAAGAAGAATCAACATACTCATTCACCTCGGAACCTTCTGAAATGTGAGCTATCTGCACTTTTGAAATTTGGAGTGCAACTTGAGTAGCCAGGTGTCCATCAGCAAAGTGTTTTAAAGCGGGCTTGGAAGTAACAAAGGCAGCACCCTTCCCCTTATTCTTTTGCCTTGCTGGCAACAAACATTCTAGACACAAGCACGCAGGAGACCGACGAGGTCACTCACTGCTTGAGCAGTGGCGCGCAGCACAGCAGCAAATTGAGCAGCCCCACGGTGTCTGCTAAGGAGGACGTCTCGATGGCGTCAAACCGGTAGCTGCCGTCCGCGTTTCCGTAGTGCAACTCCACCTCCCTTTCTCCGACCTCCTCAAGGGCAAAACCAGCAATTTCATTGACCGGTGTACTTGTGGCGGGCTCCCGCTTCGAGCAGTCCACAGGCGTGGGGTAGAGTGTGTAAAGGCACAGTTGCAGCGTGTCCCCGCCCCACAGGGTCACCTTCACACGCCCCGCTCGCGTCCACTTTTGGAATCCTAGAACCCAGTCCTTCAGCATGTTCCGGCAGCACCTGTGTAGGAATTTGGTTTCATTGCAGCTGCCGGGGGGGCGTGAGCTTTGGGCTGCTAGGCGATGTGGTGGGTTCCCCTTTCTGGATGGTACTTGGCACGGAGAGAAAAGTATGCGTAGAAAAGACAATTGCCATAGTGCTCGCGCCACTGCTTGGTCTCCAGGTCCATCAGAGTCACGTTTGCAAAAAGGGCCTCGCTTGCGGTCATGTATGACAAGTTTGCCATCTGCCTTGACAGCCCCGCGCAATACCACCTCTCTCCCTCCTTCTAATAGGCCCGCTGGTGTGCTTCGCTTACGCTCCCAGCCCCATCCATGAAGCTGCGCACGAGAACTGGTATGCTCAGGCGTCTAATGAAGTCGTTCACATCCTCTGCGGATGCCTCATTGGAGGACATGCCAGGCATCACTCTGCCAGCCTCCCTAGCAGCATCCGCTCCCTCACAACTGCTTTCTTGAGGGCGTCTTTGCGAGATTCTGCGGCATCCAGGCCAGACACCTCAAGCTCAATCTCCTGCCATTCCGCAATGATCCTGGCAATGCGCCTCCCGTCGGAAGCATCGAGCACGTTGACAACATCAAGGATGCAGATTAAGAAAATTGAGTATCCAATATGCCTGCTGCACTCTCTATAAGGCAGTGATATATATCCGAGAGCGGCAGTCTCCACTCTTTAAGTCACTTTTGCATATGTTTCACCAACACCCAGATTTTCAACCTCATCCATACAGAAGCTTGCACCCCTTCTACTTTCTAAGAAGGACATCTCCGACCTGGAATGGAACGTCATAAGAAAGCATAACAGTAGTGTGATGCTGCCTCATGTGCCATGCACCTTGCAAGTGCATACACTTTCTTCACACTCTCGGCAAAATTTCATGCATGCCTGAAAAAAAGCGTGGGATATATGAAGAAACTCATTAAGCAAGGACACCATATTGGGAACCGTCGCCAAGTGCATGAGCGCGGCTGTAGTAAAACAGATAGATAAAGTACTTAGTAAAACAGAATAGTTTATCTATTCAAGACAAGGATCTTTGAACACAAGTGGTAGCTTCTTGAAAGAGAGATGGCTTCTTGAAAGTTAATATATTTCTGGATTTTGGCAAGTACAAGAGTGATTCTGGAATGTCTTTCTATGTTCTAGCTCTTGTTTATATACTTGCTACATAAGTAATTTCTAGGAAGGTGTATGTTGATGTGTTGGCACCCAACACATCCCAAAACTTGCCACCTCTTTCTAGAATAATGTACACATGTCCTTTTGACCTAAAAATGGCACATCTGACTTTTGCCACATGGAGTTCTTCTAGGTCTTTCCTCTAACTTCGAAAATGCCTTGAAAGGTTCAAAGGACATGAACCAAGTTACTAGAGTACCTATTCACACTTGACTCCACACCATACTACTTCAAATATATTTGAAAACATTAAAATATATGCAAACTAATGTATAATAACTCAAATCACTACAGCGGCCCAGCCTGTTTTGCAATATAAGGAAGCCTTGGGCATTAGTCTTCCAGCTAGGCAGGCGCATTAGTTAAAGAAAGGATCTAGAGTTCCAAGGCCATGGTTTTTGGCCACCTTATTATGCATCTACTATGGTACAGGCAGATCGTACCACATCCAATTACAGAAATCACGGACAAAAGGTGTACAGGCAAAGAAGAAGAGTAGGTAAGGTTGTCAACCTTGATTAAGGGCAGGTGCATTTTCAGCACATGTCTTGAGAACATGGCGAATGTCTCCATAACCAAGCAGCAGAAGGCTTGCATCTTCACTGCCCGAAAGCCCACACAAGTCCACCAATTTTTTCCCTTATGTGTTGCCAATCAAGTACCTATTCAGATGAAATATGGAGGACATGGTCAAATCATGGAACAATAAATCTCAAGCAAGTGCACACTTCAGCATATTACGTTAATTAAGTGAGGTGGTGAAGCTGTCGAGGATCATTCGCACTTTCTTGCAGAATTTCTACAAGTCACCAATTCGTAACATGTATGCACAACATAAAGTGAAAAAGATGGAATATTGTATTATCTACGCCTGCCAACGCAAAGCTTCGCCTCTGGTCAGCATGCACATCAGACACTCATTAACATTTCTATATATCGCTAGCCGACCCCTGGGCCAAATGGACACACACGTCCAGCACAGACGACGGCTACATGCTGCTTAACTATTACAGCATATGAAAAATCCCAGAGACTCACCAATCTTTCTTGGATACATCAGAAGGCCTTCCTGGATTTGGCCTCCAGGAAGGTGCGAAGCTTGTGAGCATTCCCTTATTTATCTTCACCTCTAGTTGGCAACTGGTCACTCAGTCTAAAACCAAACAAGCAAAGGCGGAGGCAAAACTACTTCTTCAGGCAGCTTACTCACTCGCTTTGAGCAGATGCCTTGCGGTAGCGTTGCAAGTCTCCACTTTTCGCTGCTCAATTGTCGCGCGGCTTCATGCGCGAGGCAGTGGTGCGAGTCTCCAGGCTCACGCCTGACGCCTCCCTCCGAGTGGCTTTTGCCACGCGAGGTGCTGAGTATCTGTGTGTAGCACATGAAGCTGCAGCCATGAAGAAAAGACGAAAAAAGTCGTGACATGAAATCCAGTATCGTCATGGCGGGACAAAACTCTCAGCAAAAACACAATGAAAGCGAAGGCAACAACAAAAGGTCGGGTATACGATAGCAAATTGGTCACTTCGGGTTATCAGTAAAGAAACACCATGAAGCAGAGATGAAACCGGATGAAACCAGGAAAACAATCGGGATTGACCCGGGATGCATTCGGCCAAATGCAGCTGAAGTACTGCAGGTGCAAAGTCAATATTCGTTGACCGTAATGACCTCTTGGGACCGGCCTGGACAGGCCTGGACCTGCCTGGTAGGCTAGGTCCACCCAGGTCCACCTGAAAAATTTACCGCTACGCGCTGCTACGCGTAGTCAACAGACAATCGTCGTTGCTCGTTGTCCCCCGGACCTGCCCGGGCCCCAACTGCCCCCAACTGCCCCTGGTCCCAGCACCGGTCCTCGAGTATGAAAACCCAGGAAAACCTGAAAATGCTCTGCTCAGATATTTGCGCATCTCAGATGTTGCAGCTTGGTATACTTAGTGTTGCTTGTGTGCAGTGGTCTCAATTATATGCAGTGTGGCTTGCCTTGTTGAGAAACAAGAACAATTTTTTCTCATCTTGTATCGTATAACAGCACGTAGAAGCCAGACGAAGTTGGGAGATACTTATAATATTATTGTGGACTGTTGCTGGAGAAGGAGCAAAGGTAACGAAGTTGAGGGCTGCTTACTATGGCTTGTGCAGTTGTTCATGCGGCCTTGTCTGCCATCATAATTCCTACCAAAAAACTTCACCCTGTATCGTCCCGGATTAGTCACGATTCGCTCACGAGGCGAGCAGGGCCATGGCGATTCAGTCCATCTGTGATGAGCACAGGTTCTCAGCAATCAGGCCTTGGGCCCAGAGCCTCTCACAAGCAGAGACGTTTCAGCTGCCTGGCCAGCTCAGGCCTAGTAGCGAGAGATGAAGCATCAGAGGAAGGGAGGGGTGAAGGTGAGTTGTGCCCCTCGTTCTCCCCTACAGTATCTGAGTTTGCACCTACAGCCAGCAAAGGATGGGCGGCAGTACCGGTCGTGCGAGCTTCTAGATCCTCACGGGTGAGCTGGTCCAAGAGAGCTGCAGGCTCACGGCAGATGGAAGTCATCCTCGATGACAGCGACAGCGACTACTCCCCTGACATCCCCGAGATCAGCGACGACGGGGGTGAGCTTCTTTGCGCCCTAGCTTGATTCGCGAATCCCTTTGAAGGAGATTGTGAACTAAATGATGTGAGGAGTGTCTGCCTCCTCCTTTTGGGCCCTTCCCGTCAGAATTTTGATATTCTTACATGGGGAGCCCGGGTTCTAGAAGCCAAGGACAGCCGCAATATTGGGAGTACACGGGCCTGACTACAGCTACAGCTGGGCAAACGTTTGATTTTCATCAAAACCTGCCGGAACTATCGTTTAGTAGCAGTAGTTGCAGAGAACAGCCTTGAATTCCTCTTCAATAGCCCCCCCTCCCCCATCTCCCCTTCATAGTCTGAGGTGATGGCTTCCTGGTGTGACAGCTCAGTGAGTAACATCCCCTCGTCTGCTGCTGGTGAGCGGGGGCAGAGCGGGCGGCCACCGTGGAGAGGAAGACCAAGGAGACGGACGTGAAGGTGACCATTGACCTCGACGGCACGGGCATCTGCCACTCGGACACGGGCATCCCCTTCCTGGACCACATGATCGACGTAAGCCGCAGCATCAGTCCTTCAACCATTCCCTCTTCTCGCCCCTCCCTCCCCGGGGTGTGAGGGACAGCTGTTTGCTGCTCGTGGCGCCACCACCCGTGGATTTTATGCGTAGAGGTTGTCACGCCTGCCTGGCGGCCATTCTTATACCGTGCAGCTCGCCCATCCATCTGTGCCAAGTGCCGACTTGTCAGCCCCTCCCTTACGAGCCTTCACGCGTCTTGCATCAGTTCAACACTGTGCTGTAAATTCCTTGATTTATCCGAGGGAAGTGATATTTGGACCCCAGCGAGCAGCCGGCCAGCTCAGCAGGCCCCCTGCGGTTAAATGCGGTCGGGAGTGCTGTCACAAGTGGCGCTACGCTCGGAGGTGGGCCGAAAGAGGGGTGCTGCGAGAGCCCTGAGAGGCTACTGAGAGGGTACTGAGCGGTGCTCAATAGGGGAATAGAGGCACGAAAGAGGGCACTAGAAGCACAAAGGGGTGAGCAGATGGGGAGTTCCTCCAGAGCTGGGTGCTGCCTTGTTTACGGCCAGGCCAGCCCATTCCGTCTGCGTTGGGGGGGGAGAAGCAGAAGGAGAAGCAGAAGGATACCGAGGGCCAAGCTCTTATATATTTCCTGCTGACTGATGGGAGAGCAATTGGGCGAGCGAGCGAGCGTGCCGCAGATCGAGTTTCCTCTGCCGCCGCGCCATGTGGCGGGCGGCACGGGACAGGCTCAGGATCAGGGGCCCAGCTTGACGGCGTGTGCGCGATGGTTGGCATGGTGGCCGTGGGGCGGGCGGGC
>WELA01006786.1:746556-766443 GCA_009602735.1 Mesotaenium endlicherianum
CCCCCCCCCCCCAATAAGGCCTTGCCTAGCCTTGCTGCTAGCTGACCCGAGCCTGAGCTAGTGCCTCTCAAGCTGAACCTTATATGCTTTTGCCCAGCAGATATACGTGTGTGGTGTGCGTGTGCGTGTGTGCGTGTGTGTGTGTGTGTGTGCGCGTGTTAGTGTGTGTGTGGGTGCGAGCGTGTCTACGTGCACGCGCCTGTAGCCAGGTTTGTGCCCATCTCTCTACTTCGTGAGTGTACTTAGTATCTGAGTACTGGGGAAAGTATGGTGATCTGCCATGTGTACCTGCTTGTTTACGGGGCCGAAGCACTTGGAGGATTTGAAAGCTGTCTCTCCTCCATCTGCCTTGCTTCACTATGGTCATTCTCGCCCTGATGTTGCGTTGGTCACACGTACTCTGTCGTTCCCCTTCTCTTGCTGACTGCTCTTAGACACCTTCAAACTTTTTGCTAGAGGAAGCTTCCAAGTTGGCACGTGGTTTCGTTGACCAAAGGTATCTGTGATGTTGTATTACTCGTCTGTCTCCATGGAGGGCCGCGGAGCATGGGTTGTCTTCTGACTGTGTTGAGTCTCGGCTGCTGTGGTGGATGCAGCTCCAAGGGCGTGCTGTCACGCTCGTAGAGACCCGTCAGCTGGTGCAGTGTATCATCTTTGAAGGCCGCGTAAAAACGTGAGCAGTCAGGGAATTTACACCCCCAAGGCTTGGCACTTGCTGGAGCTCAGCTGTGCAATTCAGACCACCTGTTTGACATTTGCCCCCGCGGCGACCATCTCAACGCGGCGTTGAATACTTACTGAAATTTCAGTGGGGTGCCGGCTTCATGAGGAAAGCTCCAGCTAGCGCAGGCGGAAGCTTATATTGTATATTTGCACAAACAACACTTTTATTGTTCTTCAATTTTTTTGAAACACCTGAAGTTTTTGATATGATGGAGACAGGAGAAGTCCCGAGGTTGGTATGCACTCGTAGCTTTTTCTGGCCCCTTGAGAGTCCTCGCATGAGCAACTTACTCTTGTAGATAGGCAGACAAATTCTGTGCCTGACCAGGGGTAGTTCAAAGGTGGTAGGCTCAAAGGGAGCAAGTTATTTTTTAGTGCAAATACTCGCAGAGCACATGCTAAGTGCGTACATTTTATTTTTTGGTGTGATAGAAGACGTTGCATATCTCCAAATTTTTTCAGCATGGAGTATGCTTTCACCTGTAAGTATCCCTTGATTACAAAACTGCAATACAACAGTCTCATCAGCTGTGTAAGAGTCCTACTCCTATCCGCATTTTTATGTTACCCCCTTGCATTGATGTGACGCAAGAACCTATCTTCTATCCATATGATTAATACCGGGCGCAATGTACAAAGTCCAACACCATCTTCAAAATTGACGCAATTGACAAAATTTGGTGGTGGACCTGTCCGCTATTCAAGCCCCTCCGCCTCTAGAGCGTACTCGCCGACCTTCTCCCAGCTTGCAAGTAACTTGTCCTCACCGTCAGTTCTGTACAGAGCCAAGCTTGATACGAGAAACTCTGAGTTGACCAGCACATCGGCATATTTCGTCCTGACTATCTCCATAGCCTCCCCTTTCTGCTCGTCGGACAAGTCTCCATATAGCAGGCTGAGGTGAGGCATGTACCCCTCCTTCACCTGCTGCTGCTGATCTTCGGACAAATTCTTGTACAGTAGATTAGCGTAAGGTCCTGTAGGCACGGAGAGAACAGGCGATTAGTCGATCCATCTGTACAGGACGCGCAAAATTGGGCGTAATAAGCGCACGACAAGTACATATGTATGGCGTAATGAGGCCAATTTCTGTCACCTTACAAGGTGAACCATCAGACATGAAGCTGGTAGAAGCTATGCCTGCTTCAACATCTGATCAAAGTGAAGTGAAGCACTTCGACTACGTAAAGCACGGGAGGTGCCCAGCGGGACAGTCATTGTAGGCTTGTCACACCAGTCTCAACTCCTCTATGACAGTGCTTGGATAGGAGCACAGTTGTTTTGATCGAGTCCCTCAACCTGCGTGCACTTGATGGTTACAGAACAATGAAGCAAGCTCATCAAGCCTCAATGCATTTAGTAGCTGCCTCTTCAACGAAACTTACTGACTGAGCCGACGTGAGAAGGGTCCAACCCAAATGCGCTGTCGGTGTGCCAATAAGTGCTCACAACCTGCACATCATGAAACTTTCAGCTTCCTCTCGAATAGGTGCTACCTTCTTGCTCTATAGATATACGAAGACATCCTGTGTGATCTCAACTCTCACTTTGCATCCTTTCTCGTGTATGATTAATTACCTCTACAATAGAACGCTTCTGAATAGGTAACGACTCTAGTTTCTCTCGCCACTGGTGAGCATGATCGGCGAGAAATGAAGGTGAGCCTTACGCCATGGTTCTTCTCAATCAAGAGGTAGACGCACTGGAAGTAGACACTTCCTCTTGACAAGTCCAACATGTGACATGTATAAGGTCTGAGGGCCTTGCATAATGCCTTGGTTTTGTAAATAACCTCGTCATCCGACAATCCTTGACCCGTCCCAAAACCTCCAAGAACTGTCACATGGGGTTCAAAAGCTGGGCACGAGAACTTTTGACTCAGTTCTGAGATGATCTCTTGTAGGCGAGCTCGCAGTGGACTTCCCTCGGCGGGCATGGCCCAAAGAGAAAATTGACTGACCTTGGCCATAGTGTACCTCCGCAGACAAAGAAAAAATTAAAAAAATTAGGAAGTCATGCTATGACGTGCTACGACGCTTCAATCCTCATATCTTCCCTCACTATCCGCTCAGTCCTAATTAGCTGTCATATGCATCCGCTTTCGAGTAGAATTAATCCAAGACGAATCCAAGATTGATTCAGAGTACAACTTCCAGTTTTCCTATTTATATAAGCAAATGGCTCGTTCGGCCCAGGACATTTGAGATGAATTCAGTGATGGGCTCACGTTTAGACTTCGCAGGAGGTTCTTTGACGTCTCGACTTTCGACGTCTGGTACTCTGGTAATGCATGAACAACTAGGAAAACGTCGGCGTCCGACATGCGACTTCGGACGACGTCGCAGATACATCGGGTCCCGGGTGAGAAGAGAACCCGGGGCGACTGGGGGTGCTTGCCGCTTGGTCAGGCTTCGCAGCAAGGTTAAGGGTGACGTCATTTGAGGCATTGTGATCCGTTTGCATTGGTATACATGCCTCAGCTTGCCTTCTCCGTGCTTCTCCGATTCGCTGCGCGTAGCCTGAATGAAGCGTAGACTGGCGTAGACCTAGCGTTGCCTGGCGTAGACCAAGAAAGGCAAGCAGAAGCGGACCTCGACTGACCTCGACAGACCTCGAGCGCGAGAATGCGCCAGTAGGGGCCTGCGCCGAACTCCCGCTACTCCTTTCATTGGTTAACACGTGTCAAATCCAATGCTTTGCTAGGAATTGCTGGTATCTGCTTGTATCTGCTCCAAGTTGAGGAGCGTTGTAACTTGTGTATAGTAGTGATCAGTATCTAGTTGCAAGGATAATAAGCAACTCTCTTAGCGTCTCGTGCTTTGGCATGAGCCTTTGAGTGCGTGAAGCATCCCAAAGGAGAAAGGATAGTAGTGTCGGGAAGCCTCGTATCTCGGCACATTTATGAAGAGCACAAGGGGCTGCTGAAAATACGATGCCTTCTGATGAGATAACGTTTGAGCATCATCAGCACGGCAAGTCCAGAGTCCGCCTAGGTCGCGTTTGGCGAGATGGGTCGCGTCATCACATGGTGGAGTGGAGTGTGGACATTGCACTGCTTTCCAAAGCGGAGCCATCATTCAGAACAGCTGACTGTGGGACTATTGTTGCCACAGATACGATGAAGAACACAGTACGGATCAGCTCATATCTGTCGTAGATTCTCGTATTTGATCTGAAAGCTGTTATGGCATTTGCAGCTAAATATCTGTTTCAAGACATACAGTCTCGATATGTTTCTCTTAAACGGACCCCAAAGGAAAACCTTTGACATTTTGAGGCTTCTGGCAATGATCAACCACATCAGCACGCCCATTATCTTAGGAAGTGTAAAAAATTTAAACTAGGGAAGTGGCCAAAGCCAAGGATTTCATGGTCAGCTTGTGCACCTCTGCGTGCTCCTCACTTGAGGGGGACAGCTGTGTTGTGACAGGTGTACGCTCTGGCCAAGGAGGTCCCCTCTGCCGTCTCCCCAGAGGAGTTCGCCCTCAAGCTCGCCCGCCACTTTGTCAGCTACTATGATGTGGTGAGCTACCCCCCCTCTCCCCCCTCGTCTGAAAGGCCTCCAACTTCCGCTCTGTGTGAAAGTCAACTCTTGTACTCTATTTAATGTCGGCAGCTCTTCGCTTCCCATGCTCATCTGGAAACTGGGAACATCTGCTACACCCCTCCTCTGTGTGGAAGGCAGAGAATGCACTCTGTTTAGTGACAGCAGCTCTCCGCTTCCCCCACTCATTTTAAGACCGCCAATTTTCGCCACATTCTGCTCTGTGTGGAAGACAGACCGTGCACTCTGTATAGTAACAGCAGCGTGTGCCATCTCAAAGGAAGCTCGTCTTTTTGCGCCAAGCTGCAGCAGAGGTGAGGCGGGGGGTGATGTGAAACGAACTGGTGTTGCCACATGGCTTGCTCTGGCGATGCCTCCTGCCCGTCGGCTGCAAAGTGGTGGAACTGACTTGCACGGACGCGCCCTAGTCTCCATGTGCTCTCAACTTGATTCTGTTTGAGAGAGCTCTTTCTTCTGCCATGTCGGCGCATCCCAGCATGGGCTGACAAAAGTGTGCAGGGGCATCGGGTGCAGCGATGCACGGGCGCAATCGACGACCCGAGAGACGATTGACGGTGGGCGTAGCTAGTCGTTTTTGTCCTCCCAAAGTATCTGGAGCAGCATGATAAGCTACGAGCAATCATGCTCTGCGCTCGCGCACTCGTCATTGCTTCACCCCCAAAAAATTCCTTCTGTTAGGCGAGAACACAAGGGGTCGAGTCCAATCTTTTAAAAAACCTTCGGGGAGAGTCTGGATGTGGCGGCCGCTCCACAGTATGCCAGCAACGGCGTGCAGTGAGCCACGCCAGCTGGCACGTGGTCCACACCCATGGCACGCGCGTGGCATGGGGAGTGGGTTGGCGCTCAGCCCTGCCCTGCCCTGGGACCACCCCCCCTCCCTGCTGGCCGGCACGCTCGAATGAGCACATGCATGCATGCCTGCTGTTCTCAGCGTATGAATGCTTGCGCGTTGCGGCCAGCGTGTGAATGCAAGCATGCGTGTTGTAACCAGCGCATGAGCGCATGCGTGCAAGCATGTGGTAAGAGCGGCGCGTGACGGTGACGCGGGGGGCGGAGGGGGGCGATGCAGGTGACGGGCGCGAAGGTGGACATCACGGAGAAGCCGTGGGAGCGCGTGGTGGTGGACGGCCAGCCCCACGACCACGGTACCCTCCCACTCCCACTCCCTGTCACGCGCGGAAGGGAGCGCACACGCACCCGGACACGCGGATGCGCGCGCGCGCGCGTACACACACACACACACACACGCACACACACACATATACACATACACAAACGCACTTATGCACAAGCACACGCACACACATGCAGCATCTCCTCTCACCACGGCAACAGAGTAACGACAGACTGACTCTCACCGTGCAGGCTAGGGAAATTGTTTGGGTGGGAGCCCAGGGGCAGGCATCTGAGGTTTCTCTTTTTGTGTGCGCGCGCGCGCGCGTGCGTGGAATGGGCAGGATTCAAGCTGGGGTCGGAGATGCACACGGTGAGCGTGCAGATGGGCAGCAGCCTGCAGTACACGGTCACGGCCGGCATCCGCGACCTCTCCCTTCTCAAGACTACTCAGGTGTGGGGCCCACACCCCCTCCCTCCCTCTCCCGGCTATGCCATCTGTCACCTTTGTGTGCCTGCGTATGAGGAGGCCATGCACACGCTCGGGTGCGTTCATAACCGCCCACCCATTTGCCCACCCTCCCATCCGCCCAGACACGCACACGGAGGGGTTGAGAGGGAGCAGGAGGAAGAGCCCTGTAGGGGTGGAGCGTGTGATGCGCGTGCCATGCTTGCATGTAGAGTCCGACAAACACGCTCAGCAGAGGCGGGAGGGCCTTGGCACTCACAGCAGGGGTGGGCCACTTCCAGCTGGCAAAGATCCCCCAGCTTACGCAGAGCGAGCGAGAGAGGGAGGCAGTGAGGGAGGAGAGGGGAGGGGGGGGGGGGAAGGTAACTTGCCAGCGAGGACATGGTGAGAAGAATCACGCATATTCATCCTTGCCCTGAGTGAGGCAGAGTGTTTTTTTTTGAGCTTCCTACGTCCTCCGCCTCTTCCCTCTCCTCCCCCCCGTCCTGCCCTGCCCTGCCCTGCCCTGCCCTGCCCCGGTGGCACCCCCACCCCACCCCACCCCGCGTGTGAAGTGGGCGTCAATGCCTGCCTGCCTGCCTGCCTGCATCGGTAAGTCGGTGCTGGGCAGGTGGGAGGAAGGGTGTGCGTGGGGGAATTGGTAGCATGAATGTGCACGTGCGCTTTTCAGTGAAGGTAGCAAGAGCAAATTGCAATACACTACAACAGCGCAGGAGGGGGGGCGTCACAGGGCCGGCGGCTCAGCGGCTGTGCCTGCGCCTGCGGCTGCAGCTGTGGCTGCGGCTGGGGCGCTGACTGGGGCTGGGGCTGGAGTGGTGACTGGGGCTGGGGCGGGGGCGGTGGCGGTGGCGGTGGCGGCAGGCGGGCTTCGAGAAGTTCATCCGCGACAAGTACACGCTGCTGCCCAACACGCGCGAGCGCATCGTGGCGTCCACCGTGGTCGCCACCTGGACGTGCGCTCCTCACACAGGCCAAGCCCCACCTGCCCCTCTGTCCCCCCTCATCCCTCCCCCCCCCCCTTCCCAAGGCTCCGTGCGCCGTGCCCCCGGCTTCGGCCTCTCTCTTTGTCCATCTTCCTGCTGTTGTTGACCGTTACTGGTGTCATGGAAGCACAGTTGGTCGATCACAGGAGAGCGCGCAAGGTGTGGAATCATAGAGAAGGGAATTGAGAAAAAGAGAGTGCGCGTGCGTTAGAGGGAGAGGGGGCAGGCAGACAGACATGAATGTGCAAGCAGGCAGGAGGTGGACGGGACGAGAGCTTGACAAGTGTCGCCCCGAGCGCATGCGCAGGTATACGAAGGACCCGGCAAGCTACACCAAAACGTACGGCTGCGTGAAGGAGGCGCTGCTGCGCACCTTCTTCGGGCCGGCGCGCGGGGGCGTGTACAGCCCGTCCGTTCAGAACACGCTCTTCTCCATGGCTGCCGCCGTCCTGCAGCAGTTCGTCATTGCCCCCCTCCCTTCACGGCCTCCTGCTGCTCCTTTTCCCATTGATCACCTCTTCCTCCCGTTCGCCCTCCTCCTCCTTCTGCCCTCACCGATCTCTTTCCTGCTTGTCTTCCACCATCCCATTGCAGCTGCTGCTGCTGCTGCCGCTGATGATAAGGATGCCGATGACGATGGAGAAGAAGCGGGGCTTTGGCCGCCCAGCTGGCTCTCTGCCCCTCCTCTCTGTTTCCAATCCCCTTCTCCCGTCTCTCAAGCTTGTCGCCCCGTAGCCATAGTGATGCTTCCGGGTGTCGTTGCTGCAAGCTGTTTCCCCCTCTTGTACGGAGAGATGCGGGCAGCGCGGCTTGCATCTGGACTTGCACGTGCAAGTGTGTGCGTGCGTGCGGGTGTGTCTGTGCGTTGTTTCCGTCTCAAGGGTGAGCCATCGCACGCGTTCTCTTCCTCTTGCAAGCTGCCGAGATGTGGTGTTCAGGCGGCGTGCGGCCCACGCTACCTCTGCCTTTGCCAAGGCCTCGCCCCCTCTGCCTCAGGCTCTGCTGCCGGAACTGCCGCGCTTCTTCTCCCACCAGCAGTGCTGAGGCGCGATGAGTCGTTCTGTGTTGTTGCCTGCCTTGCTTCTGCAGCGTGGTTCAGATGCACATGCGCTTGCCCCCCCCCACGCCCAGTGCCGCTCGTTTGGCTCCCTCTCCTCCACGCCCAGTGCCGCTCGTTTGGCTCCCCCTCTCCTCCGTGTTTCTGACAAGGGCGCAGTAGAGAGATGCCTACCCCTAGGGGCCACATGGGGGACAAAGAAGGGAAGGGAAGGAATGGAAGGGAAGGGAAGGGCAGGAACATGGAAGGGCAGGGAATGGAAGGGCAGGGGAGGGGTCTCTGCTGGCATCTGGCGTCTGGCGTCCTCAATATTTGAGGTCGCCCTTTGCCCGCAAATACACATTTCTTCTCATCCGGCATGAAGGAACACCTATGCACGAGAGAAAAGAGAGTGGCGCAAATATTTCTCACGTGTGCCTGGGGTATCTCGTGTGCTGCTCCTGCTGTGCTTGTGCCGCAACCCCTGGGGGGCGGGTGCTCTCCCTCTCTTCCGCTCGCTCACCCCCTCTATCCCTTCCTTGTGTGCGCAGGTTTGAGGAGGTAGAGAGCGTGTACCTCAACATGCCCAACCTGCACTTCCTCCCCGTCAATCTGCCCGGCATCGGCGTGAAGGTGCGCACCTTCGCCGCTTTCCCATATGATGAATGCACTCCCCTTGTCCGGCGCATGTGTGTGCATGCACTACCTGCTCCGCAGCAGTGCCTCAGTGTCAGCAGGCACGGAGGGCACGTGCTTGGAAGGAGATGGCAGTCAACTGGCTGTCAATGGTAGTCGACTGCCAGTCAATGGCGGTCGACAGAAGTTCCGGCAGCCGGTGCTCGTCATCTTGCGAGGCTTATTGCACGGGCTGCTTGATTTTTTTCCAAGTTTTCTTAGTATACATTTCAAAATAAAAGAATATGAAGTGTTACGAGTTGGACGTGTGTTGTGTGCAATGTTGGGTGCTCGCAGTTTGACAATGACGTGTACTTGCCCACGAGCGAGCCACACGGCAGCATCGAGGCTCGCCTCAGGCGCGGCCAGCCGGCTCCCCTACAGGCCCGGCTCTAGCTGGCACGTGGCTTACCTCGTCGGGACCAATAACCGCTGCAAATATATTTTATGTCGGGAAGTTGGTCAGCACATACGCTATCTACCGACTTTGTTGTTGCTTCTTCTAGCCTCTGCCTGGTGGAGCATTCTTTACACCTACTTATAACTAAATACATACGTCATACTTTTACATGATTCTAGGGTAGTTAATACTATGTGGAGTATTTAAGCCAGGCAGATATTCCAATGTGTACATGCGTAGCCTTAGAGAGCTGCCTGCGAGATATGCTCAAGAACATGAGCAGTGCCTTGTAAAGAAATATGTTACAACCACGAAGAGAGCCCTCAGGCAAACTTTGTTATCACATGCTCGCCAATACACTCACTTTCACTCTTGTATGAGCCCATGGCTGATATAAGTCGAGCGGAAGGCATGCAAGACAGAAGTTTTTCTCGAGCTAGGCTTCTCAATTAGTGTATGCAATGACAGCTTGTGTGGGAAAGCAGTTTCAGGACACGTGTCTAGTCCCTTACTTGATTAAGTCCTGACATGCAGGAAAAGAGCAAAGGTCACTAATGTGTCTGCTCGTGGCCTTGATTTATGGAAGGGGAGGGTTACATATTAGTATGTTTCATAGATCAAAATGTAAAATTTAGTTAAGTATGTAGATATTGATGGGTTACTTTCATATTCATATAATTACAATATATATGTGTATATATAAGGAAGAGGAGAAAGAAATATAAGCTTACCCAGCCCTGCATTTTCTACTAAGTGTAAGGCTGTTTAATTCGGCTATGTTAGCTCTAGCAACTTTTCACCACTTATACATGGAGCGGCGACGAACCTAGTGGTATTGGTATTTTAACTTGCATGTTGGCCCACGTTTGCATAATATTTTAGTTTGTGGTCATCAATTTTCATGAGGTCTGAGTAAAGCCTAAGTGTTGAAGTGACCTTTATTGCTCGCAGGTACATGCACCGGGTAGGCAACTTGGGCAAAAGGCAAATTGTGCTCATGGTTTATCTGGAGACTCTCAAGTGCTACTTCCAAATTCCAGGATATGAATCTTGCGCCTTTATTTGAGATCACGTCGATTGGGCACAATGTTCAAATTGCTGCTCCCTTGTTCTTGACTTGTAGAGTTGATGTATTAGCGAGAGGCTGGGCTATGCTGCCTCCTTCGGAGTTCGTGAAAAAGGACTGTGAAAGGGGATTTCCATAAAAGCCCAGAGGAAATCCCTTGCTTTATAGTAACATACTTTGACCTATACCTGCGTGCAATGCTTGTTGCTTCACATGTGAAGGCAGAAATGTAGGAGCCCCCCGGCCCACCAGCTAGCAATGAAGATAACCTGTTGAACCCATTAACTCGCTTCTTACATGTTCACACCACACGACGACTAACCTCTAGAAACACCTTTCCATTTCACCTTAACTGCTAGCATAGGCATGGCTGCGCAACAGACTGCTCGCTCTAAATGCCACGTAAGCTACATTCTACATACAAATATATACAAGCTTATGCTGATATACTACAAGCATGTGCTGCTACACTACAAGCATACACTGCTACCCTGATATCCCTATATGTACAAAATTATGACCGCCCATACATCACCTCTGATTGTGGCACCAAACTGATGCCTCCAAACTCCCGTCACTACCCTTACTGCGCCCAGCACTAACCACATATGCACTGCATGAGACTGCACGACTGCGCACGATATGTGCGTGCGCATGGGAAAAGACACGCAAAAGAAAGATTTCTCCTGTATGTGCGCCAAGATTGCCAAGCCACAGGCAGCCGCCATGTGTACAGCCCGCTCGAATGTTCTCCCGTGACCTTCTTTCCCCCCTGACACTCCCCTTCTCCCACCATGGCAGCTTTCCGACCCGACCAATCCAGCCTTTCAGATCACCTCTTTTGAGCAACACACTGGCCTTGTCTCGCAATATAAGCCTCCAAAGAAGCTGTAGGATGATGACACCCCTTCCTCTCTCTTCCCATCGCTGTGCCCCTGATCCCGACTAGTCACAGACTCCCAGAAGCTAGTCCCCCGCACTAGCAGCTGCTCCTGCTGTCCTTTTCTCACCTGGACTTCCGTTTACAGGAAAAGCCTATCTGCCAAACCAGTATTTGATCCAGCCTTTGCAGACCATCAAATAGGAAGCAGACCCGGCACGTTCAGGTGTCGCGTCTGGAGGAGCACCATCTGCAATACCCCACCACCTGGCATTATCGCCAGCGGTGCCAGCTGGCAGATGCTTCCACTTTGCTTCCCACGCAGCCCCCCCTAGCGTCCACGGCAACGGCTCTACAACACCAGCCGCCAGGTGTCAGGCTCTTCTAAGCAGACGGGATCTGGCGAGCATGCTCTCCCATGGCCGCTAGATTCTCGCGGCTGGATGGCCGGCACATGCCCTCAGTGCTGCTCACACGCTTCATCGTGCTGCCGCCGCCCCCCCCGCCACCACCGCTGCTGCTGCCGCTGCCGCTGCGGTCCGCCTGCGCCTGCGCCTGTGCCTGCGCCTGCGCCTGCGCTGCCACGGCTGCCAGCTGGCTCGCCGCCCGCGCCGCCCGCAGGCGGGTCCTGGGCGACACGATGGAGTCAAAATCGGAGCTGCTGTCTGCGTGGCGCTTCCTGGGGCTGCTGAGCGCAGCCATGTCGTCGGCCGCCCGGTGGTCGGGGATCTTGAGGGCCGCAAACGCGGACAGCTTGCGGGGGGTATCCGGGAGGCTGCTTTCGCTTGACACCGCCAGGTGGCCCTCCTCCGCACTCCCAGCTGCTACCACCTGTCCCTTCCTCCTCTCCAGATTCCTTCCCTTGGGAATGCTGATAGCTCTGCCGCCACCCCCACGGCTGCCGCCATCAGCAGTGGCAGCAGCAGTAGCAGCAGCAGCAGCAGCAGCCTCCTCCCTTACCGCCGCAGCTGCTGCAGTTCCGCCCGCCTGCTGCCGCGCTGTGGTCCCCACTGAGACCCGTCGACCCTGCTCCTGAGGAGGCGCCAGGTGGCGGCGAGGGACTACGTCATCATCGCCGCCGGTATGAGTCACGTGCGCTTCCTCTTCCTCCTCCTCTTTCTCCTCCTCCTCGTCCTCGGAGGTGGAGTCTGTGTCCTCGTCAATTAGGAAGCTGCCCCACGTGTTGAACATGCGCTCGTCGCCGTCGCCGTCCTCGCCCCCCTCCACCTCCTCCTCCTTCTCCTTTGCGCCCTTGTGCATGGCAGGGGCAGGAGGCTGCTCAGCAGCTGGCGCTCCCGCAACTCTGACACCTGGCCCCGTGACCCACTCGACGTTATCCTCGTCCTCGTCCTCGTCCTCGTCATCCTCGTCCTCCACTTGCCTCACATACATTCCACCCCCGGCACGCATATCGCCAACCATCTCTTCCTGCTCCCCCTCCTCCTCCTCCGTGTCCTCCCCGTCCTCCATTTCGTCGGCACTTCCATTGACAAAGTCGGGGCCGGCGTTGAAGCTGGTGATGGACCCGGCTCCGTTGGTGCCGTCTCCAGGCGCAAGCGCAAAAATGGTGCCTGCATAAACGAAACCCGACAGGCGACACGCACAGGGGCGCGCAAACCACGCACGTGCAGACGCCGTTTGCATGTCATTGCTTCAGGAGGGGAGCACAAGAAGAGCTGCCGGACGATGCGAACGATGTCGAGCGCATGAACAACAGTTGCATGAAGAGCTTGTGAGTGTGAAGGTGCATATGTATTTGTCTCTGCGCGCAGGTGTATGCGTGTGTCTGAGAAGGAGGAGCTGACCTGGCGGGAACTGGTCAGCGTCGGCGGCTTCTTCCTCCACCAGGGACCTGCGCCCTCCACCCATGCAGCAGCACCCGGCACAATCANTCAAAATCGGAGCTGCTGTCTGCGTGGCGCTTCCTGGGGCTGCTGAGCGCAGCCATGTCGTCGGCCGCCCGGTGGTCGGGGATCTTGAGGGCCGCAAACGCGGACAGCTTGCGGGGGGTATCCGGGAGGCTGCTTTCGCTTGACACCGCCAGGTGGCCCTCCTCCGCACTCCCAGCTGCTACCACCTGTCCCTTCCTCCTCTCCAGATTCCTTCCCTTGGGAATGCTGATAGCTCTGCCGCCACCCCCACGGCTGCCGCCATCAGCAGTGGCAGCAGCAGTAGCAGCAGCAGCAGCAGCAGCCTCCTCCCTTACCGCCGCAGCTGCTGCAGTTCCGCCCGCCTGCTGCCGCGCTGTGGTCCCCACTGAGACCCGTCGACCCTGCTCCTGAGGAGGCGCCAGGTGGCGGCGAGGGACTACGTCATCATCGCCGCCGGTATGAGTCACGTGCGCTTCCTCTTCCTCCTCCTCTTTCTCCTCCTCCTCGTCCTCGGAGGTGGAGTCTGTGTCCTCGTCAATTAGGAAGCTGCCCCACGTGTTGAACATGCGCTCGTCGCCGTCGCCGTCCTCGCCCCCCTCCACCTCCTCCTCCTTCTCCTTTGCGCCCTTGTGCATGGCAGGGGCAGGAGGCTGCTCAGCAGCTGGCGCTCCCGCAACTCTGACACCTGGCCCCGTGACCCACTCGACGTTATCCTCGTCCTCGTCCTCGTCCTCGTCATCCTCGTCCTCCACTTGCCTCACATACATTCCACCCCCGGCACGCATATCGCCAACCATCTCTTCCTGCTCCCCCTCCTCCTCCTCCGTGTCCTCCCCGTCCTCCATTTCGTCGGCACTTCCATTGACAAAGTCGGGGCCGGCGTTGAAGCTGGTGATGGACCCGGCTCCGTTGGTGCCGTCTCCAGGCGCAAGCGCAAAAATGGTGCCTGCATAAACGAAACCCGACAGGCGACACGCACAGGGGCGCGCAAACCACGCACGTGCAGACGCCGTTTGCATGTCATTGCTTCAGGAGGGGAGCACAAGAAGAGCTGCCGGACGATGCGAACGATGTCGAGCGCATGAACAACAGTTGCATGAAGAGCTTGTGAGTGTGAAGGTGCATATGTATTTGTCTCTGCGCGCAGGTGTATGCGTGTGTCTGAGAAGGAGGAGCTGACCTGGCGGGAACTGGTCAGCGTCGGCGGCTTCTTCCTCCACCAGGGACCTGCGCCCTCCACCCATGCAGCAGCACCCGGCACAATCATGCTGTGTCAACACGCGTGTGCGTTCCAGCCACCGGCTATGTGCTCACTGCTCGCAGCTCTGCACATTGGGGGAGGGGGAAGGGTGGGGTTGGGAGGGGGGGGGGGGATGATCTTTAGAAGCCCAGCAGAAAAGGTAAGACGCAGAATGGCTGGAGAGTAATGAGTAGCTGCTCTTGCAGGGAGGTGGAGTGAGGAGAATGCCACACTCCTCTTCCTCCTGGATGACCTCGCTTTCTGTGCGCGTGTGGTCATTTGCGCCCGCATGTGCACGTGCGTGCGCGTGCATGCTTACGTGCGTGTGCGTGCGTGTGCGCGAGTGTGCGTGCCTGTGCGCGTGTATTCCCATGCGCGTGTATGCGTGCGTTCGCGCATGTGCATGTGTGCCCGTGCGTACCGGTCGGTGGAGAAGAGGAGGCCGTCGCCAAAGGTGGGCGCGCCCCAGAAGAGCGCCTCCGCTGCGCTGTTGTCGCGCGCGGCCACCACCCGCTGCGTGGTCGCGTCGTAGATCAGAAATGCAAAGCGCCCCTCCAGCTGGCCCAGCACGTCCGCCGCGCCCTTCACCGCAATCTCGCCCTCGTGCGATGCCTCCCCCCCGCCACCTGGCACCAGGGCCCTGCCTGCGTCAGCTGCAGCCGCACCCCTGGTGGGGGCTTTTCCGAGGCTGCCAGCGGAGGGAGCGCCGCTGACGCTGTCGACGCTGCCAACGCTGCCGCCCGACCGGAGCCTCGGCTGCCCGTCGGTCGCCACTTGGCGCGATGCGGGGCCCTGTCCACTCGCGGTGACGGCAGGGGAGGGCCACTGGAGCTGGCGGTAGAGGCTGAAGATGTGCTGAGAGGGGGACTGGCTCGCAGAGCTGTGCTGCTTCTGGCCCGACGGTTTCCTTCCAAGGCCTTTCTTCCACAGCCCTCCTCCTCCGCCTCCCAAAACGTAGCCGCCCCTCACCCACTCCCTGTCCCTGTCCCTGTCTCCGTCGCTGTCGCTGTTCCTGTCTTCGTTCCTGTCGCTATTTCTCTCTTTTTTCCTGTTGCTGTCGTTGGTCCTGTTGCGGATGCCCCCTGGGGAGGTCCTCTCGTCGGGGTCCAGGGGGTCGGGGCTGGCGACGCGGTTGGTGAGAGTGCCGCAGAAGACGACGGTAATGTCGTCCTTGAGGGTGATGGAGGTGGAGGGGCCCGCCAGGAAGGCGACACCTGTGCCCGGGCCCAGCACTAGCTCCTCCACGCCTGACTGGTGCCTGCATGCCCACAGGCTCCCCTCATGCAAGCACATGCACATGAACACACACACACGGCTTGCTCAAGGGAGGTGCTGAAGGTTTGACATCATAATACACACCCAATTACACACATTCACACACACTCACATACGCAAGCGCGCGCGCACACACACACACACACACACACACACACGAGCGCGCGCGCCCGCGCACGCACGCACGACTGAATGCAGTAGGGACGTCTACAATATATGTTGCTGCATGTGGTGACCGAGGCCTCAGTCATGCGGAGAGAGTGATTGCACATGGGTGCCACATTGGGATGGTGGAGCAGTCAAGCTGGAATGTCAGATTGATTGAACGCAATGCACGCCATTCCGGGAAGTGACACTTTCATGCGTAACCATTGTGGGCCATGCACTCAATACTTCAAGAGTGCAAATTGTCCTCATTGCAGATTGTGGCGTCAAGTTAGTCCTTGTGTGCGGGTGGGAACAAAGCAATTTGTGCTTTTCCAACAAAAATGGAGAGAAGAGCTCACAGTTCATTTCATGAGCTGCTTTACCCTCAAATAACTCACTTACCAGATGAAAGCAACATTATATCTGCTGACTGCCTTGTACTGAATGTAAGAAAGACCAGAAAGTATTCCAGATGTTGAATAGAGGAAGGTTGTTTGACAGTCAAATTTATTCTTTAATTGCTGCAAGGGACAATTTGCGTTGAGGAGCAGATTCATTGAAGTCGCAAAATTTTAGTTTGCGAGTGTTGCAAGAAAAGCGCTGGACGGATGCAGAGCCCCCATCATGCGGGGAAAATTTTATATGTACCTGCGGGGCAAAGACTCACGAAAGGGTGCCAGACGCTGGAGAACAGCCTCCTCGTTGGCTGCCAGCGATGCCTCTGCCACCGTCTCATACTTACCTTCGGCCTTACATGCAGGCAGGACACGCTGCTGCCCAATTACGGAAAACATGTCTTCTTCCTATTCTAGCCTTCAAAAATTGGAATTTCGAGGTGACAGCAGCTAATGGCGGCTTGAGCATTCCACCGACTGCAAAACTCGCAATTATCGGCTCGCTTTGCCGCATATGACAATAGTAAGGCGGAAATGGCGCCCGTTTCTCAAGTGGTTCCTCTTGTTGGAGCAAAGCCTGAACGGGTAGCAACAACAAGTATCACATTTTACCGGCTAATCGATGATATGTGTGAATTACAGCAAAGGCACATCAAAATTGACTCGGAAGCTAGTAAATACGTTACCAGAACCTGCTAAACATGCTTCAGCTTATGCGTTTAGGCAGGTCTGCCGTGGGGAGCTATGCTGGACCTATGCTTGGGCGAACTCGGGCCTACAAACGAGAAGCTTGCGGGGCACATATGGGCACCAATGCATTTTCGCATTTGGGTCGACATGTGAGACTCCCCGGGAGCCTGCACAATGCTGCGGAAGCAGCTATATATATCGTTCAATTCATACGTTTGTGACAGTATGTGTTTGGGTCAGTTTCTGGCAGATAGTATGTTATCGTGCGGTACAGTGCGGTATAGAGATATTTCTGCCCGGCTGTCAATGCGCTGACCTGGCTGTTGCTCAGCTGTCAAGGTTCTGCACGGCAACCCCAAGCTGACCCCAAGCTACTGCCGGCACTCCAAGCTACTGCTGCGCTCAGCCGTAGATAGCTGCATGAACCAGCTAAGATTATCATTACAAGCATTCGGCCATTTTCAGCCATTTTGGCATACTAATGCAAGTAATGAAGTGTTTTCTAAGCAAGCCAAAATTGGTCTATATGGCCCATTATAGTCAACCATAGTACACCTCTGCCGCAAAACTATTCGCGATACATCCCTTTTTTTTTACACCTCTATGTATCCATTCCGCTTCATTTACATTTACCTTCTCGACTTATGCCTTTTTCTTGACTTTATTTTGCATCATTGAGCACTAAAGCCCTCTAATTGAGCGCACATCAGATTTTGCGAGGTAAAAGTACCTTTGAATGCTGCTGAAAGATTCACTGTAGTCAAGATTCCCCTTAAAATTATGGGTTATGTAATTCTTTGACAAAAGCACTATATTGTGACCTTATCCAACTATATGTTGCAATCCATTCCCTCTTTTTTGGAAATTGAAGAGGTCTATACACCATGCTACAGTACTATGCAATGTTCACATCATTTATCATTTTGAACACAAAGAGAATGTTCATACTCGAGGCTCAAGTGTACGGCTGCAAATGTACTTTGTAATTGTTATAGACGTTGAACATGTACAAGGTGGAATTTTACCTTTTAGGTACATTTAACGTCTTTAGTATAAGTAATGAAATAATCATAAATTTCAACAAAATTTGTTAGACATGAGTATCGCAAACTTAATTAAGTGCTAGTGACACGTTCATTCTCAATACTCCGATTAGAGTCCAATGACTGAAGAAATTAGTTATAATTGTTTCAAAAACCACGTACGATCACGTGAAGTGCCGAAGTGATTGTGATACTTCTAGAATCTATATTGGTACACACAAGACTCCAAACATCCAACACATTCACTACCAGGTTCAAACTCAACTTAAAAATTTGGTGGTCGTGCACGGGACGAATGTTTGCAGCACAATGGTCACAATTTACCAAGTACAGTACAAAGCGCTTCAATGCATCTCCCTCCATGAGGTTGCATCGCTTCGTAGTAAGCAAGATGGACGTTCATAAGATATCCACACAGCAATATTTTGTCAACAGATGAAGCCACATTAAAGGTGTGCACATCAGTGCCATAAATTTGTGCGACAAGGTATCCACTTTGCAACCACACGTTGCTAACAACTCACCCTACTTAAATTTGACCACCCCGGTAGATTCAACAATTTCTTTGTAACCCTTCCCCTCCCTCGCCCTCTACTCACCGAGAACTTCGGTTACACAATCACACTACTCCTTTCTTGAGCGACAAGTCCTTCGTGGCTGTCAATTGCCAGCAGCCAAAGCTAAGAAAGTGTACCAGGTGCATGGGGAGGTGGCTTCCATAGGCCGCCTTGCTTCTGGTTGCTGTTTGCATCACCCCTGTCGAGCACCACCAACACTTCCCTGTCAGTTCAGCTTCCTTCCAGGGAGATGATTCTTCGTTCCCAGTTGAAAAGAAGCAACGACTGCAGGAACATACTCATTCACCTAAGAACATAGGGCAGCCTGTTCTGAACAAGACAGGTGTCAACAGCTTTCAAACGTTCAACCGTGCCCCTAGTCCAAAGTCAGATCATTTGAAACACCGTCTCCTTTGACTCATTGAATGACAGGGAGGAAGATAAGGAAAAAGTTAGAAAAAGGCCAGACAGCATCAAGGCGCCTGCATGCCCGCATGCTCCCGTGGCAGCCCCCACTAGACACCCGGTTGTGTCACACCCAAAGCCATGATGGATCAGAACCCTAAGAACAGGCTCGAGCTAAGCTAAGCAGGCCTCCGAAGCACCGTATCCACATGCAGCAACAGAGCGGGAAAAATTTCATTGGCTCCCCACAGCGAAAGATCTGATGGCCCTGCCAGAGGGGAAAAACAGGAGGTGGCTTACCCCTGGTGTGGATAAGGAAGGGCCATGGGTGGGCCAGGCGCATAGTAGGCAGGAGGAGGAGGAGGACCATCCATCATGTAGGGCTGCCCGTACGTCACACCGCCCGATGCCAGCTGTACCGGTACCCTGTCACACGTGAAGACGCAGAAATGCACACGACAAGTGAGACGCTCCACCCTTCGAGAGATGGGGCAAGGCATGGATGAGAAGTGTTACAGAGACGGCTGCATCTGCAAGCAAAAGGAGGGAGGGAGGGAGGGATGCAGGGAGAGAGAGAGAGAGAGAGAGAGAGAGAGAGATCTTTGACAAGAGTTGCCCCTGCCTGCCNCAAATAACCTTGTGTCACCAGATTCCTAACGGCAAAGACCCTATGGACTTGAGGTAGACCAGCAGGGTTGTCCATAGCAGAGAGGAAATTACACATTACAGCACAAATGCGAGCTGTAAACTAGGATCGCTGCTGCTCGCTACTTCGCAGAGACACGTTGTGCGTGTGCAAGCAAAGTTGCAATGCCAGATGTACGACCACAGCAGGACTTGTACCAGAAACAAGGGGACCAGCAGAGAAGAGAGGGGAGCACCCGGGCACAGGCATCACATTTATGAGATAATAGCAAGTAGAAGGACATAAAAAAGGAGTTTACTCACCATGCAACTTCCCCGTTTCCGTATGCATACTGGTGAGGCTGCCCCGCGTATTGGGGCAGGCCAACGCCAACCCCAGGCATGCCCATAGAACTTGGGGTTTGCGGCGGCTGCTGCTGCCTATACTGCATGCCCCCTCCAACTGCTGAGCCAGGCCAACCAGCCCCAGACAGGTGTCACACACACGCACAACACAGGTTCAGTCACACGTTCTCGGCCTTCATCCTTGGACATGGCACAAAGTACCTCATCTTCATCTTAAGGCAATAAGACCCCCCTGGTCTCCAGGGACGTGCCAACGAAGCTTGCAAAGCGTAGTCTTTCAGCCAACCAATGCCTGTGCGCCCAGAATTCAAAGCTTTCATATTGTGTGTTTGTTTGGGGGTGAGGTTTTTGGGGGGGAAGGGAG
>WELA01006786.1:768153-804119 GCA_009602735.1 Mesotaenium endlicherianum
GGGGGGGGGGGTATGTGTCTGACAGTGGGGAAATTTGTGCCATGACGAAGTGTGGAGGATTGGTCCCTGGAACCAGTGACAGCAGCGCTGGCGCCCAAAGGGGGCGTGGACCTCAAGAGGAGAGCTGAGGAACAGTCATCAGACACTGCCGCCGCTGCTTGCTGTGGGACGTCACAATTGCAGAGCAAGTTGCCTCATACACGATGCTCGCAGTCTGACACAGCAGGCTCTTGCAGCAGATGCGATAACAAAAGTGCACCCTCAGTGCACAGCAAGCCGTCCCCGGGGCACCGCTTCATGTTTAAAATTCCACTCTGCACAGGATAACTTGCACAAAGGCGAGAAACGGCAAAGCCTGGTAGCGGTCCGCATCCACACAGATGGCTGGGGCTGGTATTCTGAGTGGTTGTTGAGCTGACAATATAACTAACTGCACAAAAGTTACTCCCTTATGCTAAAAGGGGCACTGCCACAGCCTCCTAACGTCAGCCACTCAAACGCAGGAAGGTGCATGCACGGATAAGGAGGGTAAGGATGGGGCAGGGGGCGGTACCCGACACTTGCTGGGGAGAGTAATCGGGTGCACTGACGCGCATGCCGCTGCTGCTGCCAGCTGGACTCCCCCCCCCATTGTTGTAGGGCACGTAGGCGGGCGCATTCGTCCCCAGAGGTTTGCTGCTGCTGCTGCTGCTGCTCTGGTAGCCGGCCCCAGCTTTCTGGCCTGCCCCCTTTCCCAATATGCCTTCAAGATCTCCAGCTGGCGCCCCTCCCACGCTCCCGCCCTGGAGAGGTGTCTGGGCCCCCGGTGGTGGCAGGAGGGGGGCATTTGCATCCTGGCGATTTGAAGGAGCGCCGGGCCTGTGAGTTGCGTTTGACGTGCTCCCAGCAGCAGGCAGCCGGGGACCCCCTCTGTAGCCTCCTCTAGTGCCACCCGTGCCCCTGCCGACGCTGCCACCTGTACTCGGGCTGCTGCCAACCGGTGACGCATCGATGGGCTGCTGTTGCAGCAGCTGCTGCTGCCCCCCAGACGCAGGCAACGGCGAGGAGGCACCGGTCCCGTCTACAGCTCCCACAGCCCTATAGGCTCCCTTCTGCGTGTAGCCACCCCTCGTGACCCTGGCCCCCCTATTACTCCTACCCCCCCTGATGCCCCTCCCAGCCTGGTCAGCACCCAACCCTCCTCCAGTTCCAGGCATCCCAGCCGCGTCATCGCTGCCGCTGCCTGGTCCTAGGGAGGGAGTATAGTTGTCCTGTGCCCCAGCCTCAGCCCCAGCCCCAGACCCAGCAGGCTCCTGCCCAATGGGGGCTTGCAGAGTTCCCTGGCTTGCTGGCCTCTGAGCCGCAGCCGTCTTGAGGTAAGACCTCCCCGCGGGCCTTGAAGGCGCCTGTGCGCCCCCGGCTCTTCTGACGCCATTGCTGGCCCCCGCATGCAGGCTGTCACTAGCATCGTAAGAGTTGTCGTAAGCAGGCACCCTGCGGCATACCCCGCAGTACAGCACAGCACAAGACAGGACAGCACAGGACAGTGGAGCACATTAGCAGGATGGACACCACAACGTGCACCAAGGATGCTTCTAAGACTTGTTCGGCTTGTTGCACAACCGTACAATCATTCTAGAGAGAAGAACAGGCATGGACTGCTGGGTTGCCGATTGAAGCCAGCAGCCTGCAGTCGGGCAGGGCTGGCCAAGGGACCAGACACCGGCTGCCAACGCATCGCACATCTGCCACTACCTTCCCCGCGCCACTTTCCCAAATGTGCATCTCCCCAGGGCCGTCAATTCCTAGGCAGGATCGCCAGGTCGCAGAGGCTACAGTCTCCGTGCTGGCGCTCTTACCTCTTCCCCTTCCTGTCGTATGCCACACCAAGCTGAGACGACTATGAGACCCAAAGCAAGTGCAGGCCAGACGTGCATTGGTAGGACCAAGACTTCACATTCGTACAGCATGGCATGCTACACAGGCGTCTCAGCACCAGACTAACGGTTCCTGCTGAGACAACCGGCTCCAAGGAGGCAGGTGGGTGCCCAGCTTCAGGAGGCTGGAGGTATCTGAAGGCAAGGACGGCATGGCTGACTCACTCCTGAGGCAGGGGAGCTTGGTCCATGTAAGCTGCCCGGCTGCGCGAGCCCCTGCTGCGGCCCATTCCCCCCCTTGCAGGCCTTTGCTGGGCAGCTTCCCACACCGTGGGGCCCCTCCCCCTCCTGGCTCCTCCACGCCCTCTCCCTCTTCGCATGCCGTACTCTTCGTCATCGTCGTCCTGTTCCAGAAACAGCTCCCCACACCAACTCCCAATGTGAGGGGGGATGTCACAAAAAGCAAAATGTTTAGCAGGAAGCACCTCCACCTGCTTCTCCTGCCCGTGTAACCCCCCGCTAGTGAGGGCTTGCCAAACCACATGATGAATCTGTGACTTGAATGGGCCAGCACACCCCATAATGTTGGTTAGCAGGCCGGCAGAAAGCACAAGCCCCCTTACTACAAGCAGTCATGTACAAGGCTCAGCGGATGTGATCATGCGAAGCTTGAGAGCAAGGACCAACACAAATTATGACTCAAACAAGACGGTCATTGCTGGCCACCTATGTGACCTCAAGCACCTGCTAAGTAGAAGAAAGTGACTACTTGATTACCAAACAAGGAGGCAGACAGGTAGACTTAGTAGCCTCATGAATCGGCTAAAGTCATAGATTTTGACACCACAAGCAAGTATATCAAACCCCCAGAGGAGAAGTACTTCTTGGTTTGACAACAAGCGGATATTGTCGAGTATAGTCGTAAGTTGATGCTTACAGCTGAAGGTCCAGTCATGTCTGCCAGGTTGAGCTTCTCAAACATGTCGTGACTCCATGGTTTTTCGTCTCTACTTCCCCACAGTTTTCGTCCCCCTTTCCCTCCCCTGCCAATCATCCCTACCCAGTCTCAGCCACTGGGTGGATACCTCCAAACATTTTTTTGAGACCCCGTCACAACTGCCGAGCTGTGCACTATGCCACTGCAGCCTCTTTTCATGACCAGCAGTTCATATCAGCATCAACTTTATTTTCTGAGATGTGAACATTTCGAATGATCACAACCATGCCATTAAGCTAGTCCACGTCCAAAATTGTCCACCAATTGAACTGGGGTGAACCTTGCTACTGCATATCTGAACCTTAAATAGGTTAAAGTGATATTAATGCAAAGCCCCGTACCTACTGTTCAAATGGTCAATTGGTTACAGATATCCAACTATGCTGCAATAGAGAACATGTCAAGTTTCGAAGCAACGAATATCCCAAAGGCATTTGCATCACTGTTTCCAAAAAGGGCACGTATTCACGGCAGTGAATTAACTTACCTCGGTCTACCTGCTCCTGCTTCACTAAATCTGTCATCATGCATGTAGAATGCGCCTGATGTTGGTACAACAAAAGGCTCCACTGCCTTCTTCTCCTCTTCATCGGCCCCCTCAACATGCTCCTTTCCTTCTTCTTCACCTGCTTTTCCTTCCCCTTCCTCATCGCCAACAGCCTCTTCTGCTTGTCCTTCACCTTCAACAGGACCTTCATCTACTCCTTCTATTTCGACAACTCCCCTGTCAGGTACAACCTTGCTACTGTCAACAAATTTCTCTGCAGAATCGGCATCTTCCGGCGCGGCTCCCGCACTATCGTCTTCCTCGTCTGAATAGACAGACTCATCTCCTTCTTCCTTCCTGTCAGAGGTGCCTTCCTTTACGTCTTTATCTTCCTCCTCTTCTCCTTCATCATCGCTTGCCTCCCTCCGTCTCCTCACAAACACCTCACCCTCCTCACTCTCCGTTTCAGACTCCTCTGCCGCTGATGCATAACTTCCCTCACTGGCAATATCAGCCACTGTTTCTTCCTCCTTGTTCTCAACTTTGTCCACTTCCTCAGTTGGCTGCTCAAAGATTTCTGCAGTCGGCTTCTCAGAGTCTTTTGCAGTAGGCCTATCGCTTTCTTCTGTGTCAATAACCTTCTCCTGAGCTGCGGCACTCTCTGCCATTGTGCGGCTTAAGCCAGAACTTTAGATTGACAGCAACAGTATTTGATTTCAAAATATTATATGGTCTATCGAGGAGCTTATTTACCACAAAAATAAGGGGCTAATTACTTCATAAGGGGTCTAGGCTTGTAATAGCTTGTTCCTCTATACCTCATAGTCCGCATTTACCAACTACGTCAATGCTTTCAAGCTGGCACCACAAGCGTTACAACATGCAGTTCAGAGAGTTGAAAGCAAGGCGCCAAGCGACGTATCATTAACGGGGGTGATGGTCAATGATGGTTTGTTGTTTGCACGCGACCCTTCCCGCTTCATATTGTTCAAATAAGTAAATAATTTGGTTCGATCCTTTTCTTCGACTTAGGACACCCCAACATACACTGCAATCAATCGATCGGAAAACGGTCTGGCACGACAGATTGTGAGAGGGACATGAAAGCCACGTCACTGGCGCTCACTCCTGAGTCCTGTATTGAATGAGATTCGGTTCAACATGCAGTGATCATTAGACGATTGAAGTTAAGGATACATGCAAGCGAGAAAAATATATAATTCGTAGGGAGGCCCAGCAAAGTTTTCCCGTCTTTGATTCAAGCCTTTTGTATACCTACCTTCCCAAAAACTTTACGTTTTTGGACAGAATGCAAAGCATGGCAGCATTATCGCTGTCATCGTCGTCGTCGTTTGCCTGCTTGCTGAATGGTTCAGGATCTTTAAGCCCGATCAATGATGGGTTGAGGTCATTCCATCAAGTGGGCAGAGGGAAGCAGGCCTTTGCTGGCACTCATAACCGCATTCAAGGGTTAATTATACGATCAGAAAAAGTGGATACTGAACCAGTGGCGTCAGAGATTCAAAGAGTAATATAGAAAACCTTTTCTCTTGCCATTGACCACTCCACTAGGTTTGAAGCATGTACTCCACAAGGAGGGGTGTCTTGAGGAGTTTTGTCTGCTGATAATAGTTGGTGCCTCTTAACCACGCTAATTGTAACGGCCCGAGCCTTTGGGAGCTGTACTCCTGTGCAGCTACTTGTTCTTTGTCTTGGTGCTTGCCTTGAGTTGAATTCTACTCGAGTCCTCTGCATGCTTTTTTCTCTGCAGCTACCTCAGAAGGGCTGGTTCTATGACAAGTTTGTGAAGGACAACACCTACCAGGCCAAGGTGGCAAAGATCAAAGAGGTAAGGCCTGGCATGGAGCCCCACGCCTTCAGTTTTGGCATAAAGTACTAAACGTTACAATTGTCGTAGGCAACATTTTTATAAGCAATTCATGCGGCCATAGGCAACTTAACAACCTAACAACCAAACTCAAAGCTGTCTGTCAAGAGTCACCTCATTTACATGCTCAGTGTCCTCCTGCCGCTAGCACAAACCCCTCTCTTTATAAAAACTTCATTCACTGTTACGAGTATGCACAATATCTAGTGCAGGTGGTTTTGAACACCCGGGGAACTTCATGCTTGAGTTCAATTCTAGTGGTCATCACCAGAAGGGAATCATCTGGCTGACTAGTGCCACCTTCTGCCAGTTGCCCCTCAGGGTCTCAAGGAAAACGGAGGCGTGGTCGGCTCTCTGTTCGACGATGCATTCAAGTACACCGCTTGGATTGGTAGGCGCAACACAGCGCTGCTCTCCTCATCCCCCTCTCTGCAGCTGCACGCGCCAGTTGTCACTTCACCCTCTATTGGCATCGATTCGCCATACACGCTTGTGCTCTGTTGACTTGTAGCTGTCATGCATGGACATGTAGACTGCCGATCCCTAGAGCACTTGTAGCGCACTCGTAGCGTGCCGGTTGCCTGCTCAGCTGTGGAGGTACATGGATGTGCAAGCCCCCCATCACAGTCTGGATGGATCAGGATGGGTCGTCTTACGTGCCCTCAAAGCGGCCGCTTACGCTCGCGAAACTGTGGAGACTGGTGCTTGTAGATGTGCACAAGGACGGAACTGACAGCGATGAATTTGCATAGATGGGGATGACTGGCCTCACATGCGATGCAGCTGACGTGGCTGCTGACGTGGGCTCTTACAATCGGAAGAAGATACTTGTTGCTTGCTCGCAGAAGTGCACACAGTGCTAACAGAGATGGGGATGCCCTCCATTGAGCCCAAGGAAGCCCTGGAGATGGTGAACACCCGGGGAGCTGTGCTGCTGGATGTGAACGAAGCAGGGGACTACGAGAAGGTACTCTCGCACATGCGCCCGCATGCATGCGCCGCAGGGCTCTCTCTCACGAGTGTTAGGGTGCCGATAGCTCTGATGGTCGAGGAGGGCGGGTTGGTGTGCGGATACGTCAAAGAATGCCGGCAGAAGAAGACCTGCCCAAGCCCATGCGTAGCTTTTTACCTCCAGTCAAGCACTTTCTGTGTATTTTGGGCCTTTTTTTCTGGGGGATTTTTTGAGGTGGGGGAGGGGAGGGGGGGGGGTGTGTGTGCTCTGCTCCTGATGGACCTGCCGTTTGCCTTCTCTTCAGCTTTTGAGTGGTGGGCAATCATATGCGCGGCACCTGCGGCCATCATGCGAGGAAGCAAACGGGGGGACGTGCTCATTAGACACGTCCAGCTGCTTCACACTCTCTCACTCGATTAAGGCCCCGCCTGTGCCCGTCTAAGCTTGCAGGAAGGTCGCGCTCGCTAGCTTTGCCTGGCCGTGAGAGCTGTGATACACACTCTCGACGCTACCACCACTCGTGGAAAGAGGCCAGGCCCTTGGTCTCCCCTGCTCTCCAGATGATACTCTCACGGAACTTGAGCCTGATGGCTGCTCCTGGGGGGTGCTGTGCAGATACATGCAAAGGGGGCAGCCAACGCCGCCCTCTTCAGGCTCATCACGGGCGACGACATGAAGGCCAACATGAGGTCTGCACTCTCCTGCCACTCGCTTCCCCGTGCCCCAGGACCCGCCCCTGCCCCCGCCCCTGCCCCTGCCCTTACCCCTGCACAGCTGGCAGCTGGTGGTGACCTTGTCCGGAGGCCTCACAACCGACACCTGAAATGGCCCCTGCCCCTCTACCCCTTACCCCTTACCCCTTACCCCTGCCCCTGCCCCTGCCCCTGCCGCTGCACGTATTTGAAGGGAGGCTCGTATTTGACCAGGGACAGCAGGCGTTAGTCGTGCCTGTGTGCGTTCTGTGTAGCTTGGTCGGGTCAGGCCGTTGAATGTCCAGCCAGCTCCACGGCCGGAGATGACCTGATTGTGACTAGTGCTCGTGCCCCTCGGTTGCTGTTGCGCCTGGCCATGAGTGCGGTCCTCGGGTCGGGCAATCAGAGCGAGTGCATGCATTGTCTGTGTCACCGCCCGCAAGCATGGGTCTGGACAATGGAGGGCTGCTCGAGACGTTCTCGTGTCCACGTGCACTTCCCATGAGCTCATGTGTGCGTGCCTCTGAGCGTGCATGTGTACGCGCGCGCACGTGGGCGTCTGTGTGTGTGTGTGTGTGTGTGTGTGTGTGTGTGTGTGTCTGCGTGCGCGTCTGTGTGTGTTGTGTGTGTGTGTGTTCTTTCCTTGGCTCCTCAAGAGCACTTTGCGAGGCCCCTCCGCAGAGCAGTGGCAGTCCACAGTGGGGGGAGACTATGACTGGATTGGGACTGGGGGTGGGGAGTAGGCGGGGAGTTTGTTGCACCTGACCAACCCCCTCCCTCTGCATGCGCCCTTTGCAGGCGGCTAGGGAACGCACTGCTGGCGAACTTTGCCGGCACGGAGAGGAACCCCCTGTTCCTGGCGCAGGCGGAGGCCGCGGTGCAGGGCGACAAGGAGCGCCCCGTCATCGTGTACTGCTCGCGAGGTGGCACGCTGGAGACCGTCGTCGTGCGCGGCGGCTCCAAGCCCAAGTCGTTCAAGGACCCCGAGAGAGCCTTCGGGATCCCCTCCAGGTGCCACCCCCCTCCTCCTCCTCCTCTTCCTCTTCCTTCGTCTCTGTAAGAGCAATCCGTCAGATACTCTTCACCTCCTCTGCGCGCGGGGGGCTTTCGGCCCGTGTTTCTAAGGATCCCAATGAGAACGGTGTTGGAAACCCTTGCAGGTAAGGTAGGTAGCCTCCTCTTCGTCGTCGTCATCCCTCCGAGAGCATCCCACCCGGTGTATGTTGACCCGCCAGCTGTCCTTCGTCCGTGCTCTCCCTCTGCTGTCCGTGCTCCTGCTTCCTCTATCTAGGCATGTTTGCTGCCACTGGCTTTGTATGGACCCTCCCTGGCATGCGCCCTTCCAGGGGCGGTACTAAGCAAGGCGGATCCTCTTTCCCTTTGTATGTCTGCGGGGCTGCCGGATGTGGACAGCTTGCATTGCCAGCTGTCGGGTGGTGGAAGGTAGTTGCTGTAGCTAGCGGTGCCAGTGGTGCCAGCGCAGTCAGCAAATATTACGCTGCCTTTGTACAAGCCTGGGTACTCTCATTTTCTGAAGGGCAGGATCTACCTTTCTGGAAAGGTCAGGGGTAAGCTCCCCCGCTGATGTGCCGAGACGCTCTGAAGTCTTCAGAGCCGAAGCTGGAAGCTGTGCTTTCGAGGAGCCTGTTTCTGCTTCTACTGAGCCCTAGCCGGCAACGATGCAATCACGGCCATACAGAAGTGATCATGGCAAATTCGAGGAATGCCGCTATTCATATTATATCAGAGAGATGGCGCTTAGATAACGCGAGGGGTGGATGTCCAATTCAAAGTCGAGGAGATAGGGATCACAGCAGGTGAGACGCTGCTTGACCGAGCTATTGCTCGTTGTAGTGCTGATGAGGCAACATGCGGCTCCGACCATTGTGGGCTTAACTGTCCATCTGACGCAGACGTGGTGGATGCTTTTTTGTGTGGCAGGTCTTTCAAGGCGTGCTATGAGCTCCACAAGGTTGGCTTCAAGAATGTGGTGCACTTAAAGGGCGGCCTTAATCAGTGGATCCATCTGGACCTGCCACTTGGAGGGCCTGGTTACTGACAGCGAGTCAGAAATTGACTTGTAGAAGTAACCTGTTTTGTAAAGATTAAAGCAGACAACTTGTTCATGTTGTCTGATATGTTTTTTACTACTAGGCATGTTGATGGATGGCTCATGACAGGAGCTTGTCCACATCGTTCATGACCCAGTCCTTAATTGTTTTAGTGAAAGGGGAGGCCTAAGTGAAGAATGGGTTTGTTTGTGTCCCCTTGTCATTCAAGTTTTCTGAAATAGTAGTTGCCACTCGCAATATGTAAGCAAAAGAGTCGCCGATTATGTGAATATCAGTCCATACATGGCAACAACATATTACGGTTGTGAGTTGCCATCGCCACTTCTGATTTATGATGTTTCATGGCTGTGGGTGTTAGCTGGCCACCTGTTTCTTTTTACTTCTTCAGATTGCTCTTGGAACATTTTTGATAAAGATTGACGAGAGAACTTCAAAGCAATTATCTACAGGAATGACACATCTTCTTATCCAACCTTACTTGCTACTAAGTTATTGTCGCTCTTCCATACCAATGCTGCCCAGTCATGACGTTTCTCTATAGCGAAAAGTATTATAAGATTTTGTTATGGACCACACAGCAGATAGGCATATCTAGCTGCAAAAGAACAGGCAGGATCCTTTAATGGAAACGTTTTAGTCCTGACCCAAGTGAAGTAGCTCTTTAGAAATGATGTCCTCTCCGATAGTGTTGCAACAGTATGATTGAGCTACACCCTTGAATGTACAGACTACGCTTGTACTGGCTTGCACTATATAGCAAGCAATCAGGTCCACAAAGTTTTGAGACCAGACATGTCGGCACGCAAGATGTGCAATGCTTCACTAATACTGATCTGTTGTGCTGGACCACCTTGGTGGTGAATCAATGGTGCTGCACATAGAGATTATATACGCACGTACCTTGATTACAAGCCATAATACGTGGTACAAAGAACCCAATTCCAATTCTCAAGAGGTTCTAGTGTGCGCCGCTTCCTCGGTGTCAACAGGTCCTGATTTGCCCGTGCATATTTGCAAAAGATACAGGCACAATGACATCATGTTGCAAATTTTCCATCGAAAAACACACAACCATTGAAGGTCAAATTTGTTATTATTTTACTTTACACAAAAGTGTGACTCCCGACAACTTTTTGAAGGTAGGTTGCTATACAGGAGATGCTACCCTGCTACAACCTTGACAACAGCTGTCAGAATGACCTAAGGCCACATACTGATCACTTTATAAGTACCCATTGCTGCAGTCTACTTCGCATACCTCTAAATTCTTATCAAAACTACCAAGAAAAAGAATCAAAAGAATTACAACTCGTCGTGATCCTCCTCCTCACTCTCGGCGTCACCTGCGCTGTCACTAGGGCCAGCCTTCTGGTACAATTTGCTGATGATGGGGTTGCAGACACCCTCGACTTCCTTCAACTTCTCGTCATAGTCCTCCTTCTCGGCTGACTGGTTGTCGTCCAGCCACTCGAGGGCCTCCTTAACTGCTGTCTCGACAGTTTCCTTGTCCTCAGCCTCAATCTTGTCACCAAGTTTGTCCTTGTCGCTGATGGTGTTCTTCATGTTATATACGTACGTTTCCAATGAGTTGCGGGCATCTACCCTCTCCTTCACCTTCTTGTCCTCCTCGGCAAACTCCTCTGCCTCTTGAACCATGCGCTCAATGTCTTCCTGAGTGAGTCTGCCCTTATCATTGGTTATTGTGATTTTCTCAGCCTTGCCAGTCCCCTTGTCCTCGGCCTTGACATTTAGAATGCCGTTAGCATCTAGCTCAAATGTGACTTCAATTTGAGGTACTCCACTGCACAACAGCAAACAATGTCGCCGTCAGAGTCACAACTTCACTATTCACAAACACATGCCCACATGTGCCCGACGACAGAAACTACAATGCTGTGTGCAAGGCAACCTTGTACTTATATTATATGAACCCCAGGCGGTGTACGTTCTTGCAATAGCAACGCACAGAGTGATGAACCACAATGTCCATCATCCCCCTGCCCATGTTCCTCCTCCCCAGCCCCCTCGTTTGTCCACATCCTGACAATGTAGAGATGCAGCATCAAGAACAGCTGCAAAGGTCAGTTCTTCAAAGTGACAAGAACATACCGAGGGGCGGGTGGGATGCCGTTGAGGTCAAACTTGCCGAGCTCGTGGCAATCCTTGGTCATAGAGCGCTCTCCCTCAAAGACCTGAGGATCCAACATAAAATATCAGTTTGCTACTAACCTTGCAGTTGTTTACGAGCCCAGGTTTTTCCGCCGTAGAATCTTTTCTGCCTACCCCAACTACTCCCTTCTTTGACTTACTGTCACAATAACCTGCCTGGGCATTGAGCTTCAGATGAATCATTGTCCCCCAATGAGAATCCTTTTCCGGCTACATTCCGTGGGAATGTGGAAATGTGTTACTAACGTCTACATAGAGAGCACTGAAATAGTTATCAACAGTACGGATAAAACCAATGTAACCCAATATGTCCCAGAATACACGATACATGTGAAAGAAAACCATCAGGTCAGCTGTCGCACTTATCACAATACCAGAACCTCTACTTATCACAATACCAGAACCTCTAGCTTATCAATACATGCTGCACCCACTTAACACTTGCACATATCAGACAGCTATACACACCTGAATAGAGACAGTGGTCTGTTGGTCCTGGTAGGTAGTGAATGTTTGGGACTTCTTAGTAGGAATGACAGTGTTCCTGCCAATAAGCTTGGTCATGACACCTCCCACTGTCTCAATTCCCAGCGTCAATGGTGTGACGTCCAACAACAAAATGTCTGCACAAAACATAGGTTGTGTAACAAACCGTCCACCATTACTCCAATGTAATGTACATCACTGGGCATACATATACTCAATAAGCTGTCAAACCCACTGTGCATATTGATGCTGTAGAGAAAAAAAAGACCTTCAGGCGGAACGATATACCCCCAGACAGCAAAGGAGATGCAAAACCTTCGCTTCCAGTGGTGCTTTTTTAATATCAACAGGGACCACAGACATGTTAAGAGAAGTTACCCTTGGTCTCATCACCACCCTCCCCACTGAGGATGCCACCCTGGACAGCTGCACCATATGCAACAGCCTCGTCGGGGTTGACACCCTTGCTAGGCTCCTTTCCATCAAAGTAGTCTTTCAGAAGCTGCTGAACCTTTGGAATCCTGCAACATGCAATACCGAGTAAATACCTGTCAACATCGCCTCCTACAGATTTTCAATATTAAACTAGGCACTACATATAACATGAGTTGCATTCATCCACAACATCTTATTGTATGAGCCAACGTATGAGCGAAAGGAATCAGCAAGCATGTCAGAACCTTTCATCTACATAACCAATATAAGATAGTTAAGTACCTGGTACTGCCTCCCACGAGGACAATCTCGTTAATATCAGTTTTCTGAAGGCCAGCATCATCCATAGCCTTCTTCACTGGTCCCATAGTCTTCCTGAACAAGTCGTTGTTCAACTCCTCGAAACGAGCTCTGGTCAGGGGCTCGGACAGATCCACTCCATCAGCAATTGACTCTATCTCCACGCGAACCTGTAAGAAGAAGTCCAAACACACATTGTTACTGTCTGGCACAGTACATATAGATAGATGCACCCCAAAGATAGGCTTTTGAGAAAAGCTAGCGAAATATGTTTATGTTCTTTCTTGTGTAAAAGGCACACTCTATATTCTGCAACAGCGTGTGCAATTTCACTGTGCACAGCCCCCATGCATAGCAGAGGTGATGCAAGATAATCAGAGTTCACAAATCATTTCTAGTCATGAACAAAACAAGCAACACGTGCAATTTTCAGACACGAGAGGCTTATTATTGGCCACCTGCCAAAAACATCTAAAATATGTACCCTGAACACTTAAACACCACCCATGTGGTAAACTTGTACCTGATGCTGGTTGCTCAATGCCCTCTTGGCGCGCTCAGCCTCACGGCGAAGTTTTCCAAGTGCACGGTTATCCTTGCTGATGTCCTTGCTATACTTCTTCTTGATCAGCTTGATGAAGTACTCCATAATGCGCTGGTCAAAGTCCTCACCTGCATTGACACTACATGCTGATGAGCTTCCCCTTATGCATAACTATTCTCATTCAGGTTATCGCACGAGAGCGCACATATTCCAATATCAATCACATCTTATCAGCAATCCAGAAGAATGCGGGGCAGACATACCTCCCAAGTGAGTGTCTCCATTGGTTGACAAAACCTCAAAAACTCCGTTGTCAATGGTCAAGATACTGACATCAAAAGTTCCACCACCAAGATCAAATACCAAAATATTTTTCTCCCCACCCTTCTTGTCAAGACCATATGCAATTGCAGCTGCTGTTGGCTCGTTAATAATGCGAGCAACATTTAATCCAGCAATGACACCAGCATCCTTGGTGGCCTGACGCTGAGCGTCGTTGAAGTAAGCTGCATACAATGCCAAAAGCACAAATTCGTTAGAACTTGCAATTTCTATCACTAAAATGCATCATGCCAACAGTCCAGCGGCTGGTACAATGTCAACATCTCCAAAATTCCAGCTACCCATACATACAAACTTGCAGAACAAACATGGACAACAAGAAGGAAGAGAAGCTCTGCAATAGGCATGGAAAGCAATTCAGAATAATTAATGACTGTCGGTGACATCAAGCAGATCCCATCACTTTTTTACACAGGTAAGATCCCTGAAGCACCAGAAGCGTACCTGGGACTGTGACAACCGCATCCTTAATTTTCTTTCCGAGGAACCCCTCAGCTGTCTCCTTCATCTTGGTTAGTATCATAGCACTGACCTCCTCCGGGCTGAAGGTCTTGGTCTCTTCACCCTTAAGTTGTACTTGAATGTAGGGCTTCCCCTCCCTGTTCACAATCTTGTACGGAACAAGCTTCATATCCCTCTGAACTTCCTTATCCTCGTACCTGGATGCACCCAAAAACGTTGCATTAATACATTGAAAACCTTCAGGGAAGGCAGGGGAGGGGCCCCAGTTTCACGAATGCGCTTAAGATTGAAGTACACTAATCAGACCATTCGAGTAAGACAAAGAGACGAACTTGCAATTGAATGGGTGGCTCTAAACAGATAGCTTTTCAGACACAAATAAAATTCTACACATTGTGTTTGTGACGCTGGCAGAGAAGTGGACTTACTTTCTCCCAATAAGACGTTTCACATCGAAGACTGTTCTTTCCGGGTTCGAGGCAAATTGGTTCTTAGCTGCCTCACCAATCAACCTCTCTGTGTCAGTGAAAGCGACCCACGACGGTGTAATTCTGTTTCCCTGGTCATTGGCTATAATTTCCACATGCCCATTCTTATAAACACCAACACAAGAATATGTAGTTCCAAGATCTATGCCAATTACTGTTCCAAATTTAGGTGCATCTTCAGCTCCTTGTGCGACCGCAAACAAACAACCTGCCACATGAAGAGAGGCAACACACACTGCATCAGATCGCCTCCTAAGTAGGAAAAAGCCGAGTGCCATGAACGACAGAGCACCAGATCTAGCTTTCGAAAATGACTACAGGCATCCTACGAATGTTGGCCAAATACCTGCAAAAAACAGGGCCCAAAGACCCGAGCGCGCCATGACTTGAGCAACTTTTGGCGAACCAGCTAACTTCACCACAAATTCTTAGAAGAGTTGAACACTACAAATGATGGCCTTTGCAGACTGCAGATGGTTGTATATGAAATTTTTCGATTTCCACCAAGACCTACTGACCCATCGGCTGCAGGTTGCTGCCCTTCGACTGGTTACACTTGGCTGAAGGTCTAACAGCGAGCAATGGTATTCCAAGTTTTTACGAAATTGACTCGTATATATATATACTGAAGAATTCGGGGCCTTCGCTAGGTCAACCGGAGGCCAAGGTCGTTAAAAACTACCCCCCCCCCGTCGCAATGAGTAACGACCCTTGAAGTTACAGGGCAGTAGGAGGTCATGAATCGTCAACTACGACCTTCTAGACGTGCTTACGTAACCATTCTGCTTTTCCTGTATTTATTTCATTTCAGAAATGCCTTGGCGAATCATGAGCGACCTCTGCGAGGTAGCAGTTTGTAGTTCTTTCCAGTTCTTTCGATGGTTCGGTATCAACACGTCGTAATTGCCTACATCGACCAATCACATGTGACCTTTTTCACTCAAAGCCAATAGGAACATCGTAAACGCAAAAACATTCATATTTCCATAGAGCTGCTTTATACGTGGTGCAGACGTGCGACTCGGGCTATTGCGACTGGGCTACAATGAAATATTGGTGGCGTTGTTAATCTTCTTAAAGCATAGTGGCAAGCGTTGACCAGTAACCGTCATGTCGGACTCGGGAGGCTCTGACGTTTTCAGCTTACGACACTTGAAAATTTCAGCCGCCGCGTTACAAGCGCCAGTGACTACCTATGGTATTAATTTCAATTCTTTTGCAGGTTAAACTGTCTTTAATCATTTTTCACGATTGGCTGTACCAGCGTCACTCGCAGACGTGGCCATCGAGTGCCCAGTTGTACGAACAAGACGTAGTGACTACACTGTGTCGATCAGGTGTCTTAACATGGCACAGCTAGTACGCAAATTCTTCATAGTGTTCTACGCGTACTTCTCGTCAGTGGTGAAAGCAATTTGTCACATTGCTCATAAAGGTGAATCGTTGTAGAGGCCACGTTCACCTCGTCATGTGATTGGCTGCGATTCATATTTACGGGCATCGACCAATCGCTGACCTTCAAACACATTGGCTAGAGTTGCAATGAAGTCAATGTGCAGCGTCGCAATGGGCAACAACGTGCAACCGTGTGCAACCGTGTGCAAAGGCAGTGTGAAACTGGCAACTTTACGACTGTGATTTAGCACCATGAGCTCCAATGAGGTTCGTATACTTCGACTAACCATGCACTCGTAAATCGTAACCTCTTTAAAATGCTCTAAAAACGTGAAAACTTGCTAAACATAGCACGAGCTCAGCACGAGCTGGTGCCTTCAACATTCAAATACCCGACTCCCGATTCCGGTGGTTGTCGCAACTCAAACGTGCGAATACCTTCCAGAAACTCGGGAAGCACAGCCTTTCGTCCGACGACGCCACGGCATTCATGAAAGCACCTTGCTCCTCATGTGCAACATTCTCAAATGCAGCTTATAATATTCCCGAAGTAGTTTTCTGGGCTTAGCTATCGTAGCAGTGTAGTGCAGATACAATGGGATACAAAGTAGGCCTTGCGGGTTTACTTGTCCTCTTACTTGCTATCCAATCGTTTACGCGTAAGTGGCTAAAATCGGATATTTCTCACACTCTCCCTAATTTTAGTGTCCCGCAGTGGTGTCTTTTGTTAGCACTATCCATGTCATTTTGATTGTTGTCCTAGTTTCGATGTGGAGGACATCTCATTTTGTTGAATCAGTTCTTTGTACTTATGGGCAAAATAAATTGTGAATCTCACCTTTGACTGTGCGTATCATAATATGCTGCAGCTGTTCCGAGGGTCGAAGCACAAGACTCTGGAGATGCAGCTCCTAGTAATCCCCCCTTGGTCGAGGATCCCGTGGTTTCGGTGCCAATTGGCTCAGCCACTGATACACAGACTCAAGAGAGGTGAGATGGAAGTGGCGATAACTTGTTGGAGTAGGGCGTGATGCCACACTTTCTCTTCATATTTACGGTAAGACTACGGCGCCTTGTCATTAACACCACTCGTTGGACCAATGCAGAGAAAAGGCGTCCATGGGAAGGTCCGGCCAGAAATTCGAATTTCAAGCCGAAGTGTCTAGACTCATGGACATCATCATCAACTCGCTCTACAGTAATAAAGATATATTCTTGAGGGAACTCATCTCCAATGCTTCCGATGTAAGTACATTCATGTGCTTTTTGCATATTTCGAAGCAATTTATAAGAATGTCACAGAAAAGCATGTCTCTTGCTGGCAGATGAAAGGTGTTGCCTATGTCATCTGCGTGCAATATCTACCTGGTTATGAACCGCACTTCGTTCTGTCTATTGTGCAGGCATTGGACAAAATTCGATTCCTGGCCCTTACAGACTCCAGTGTCCTAGGTGAAGGGGACGAGGCCAAGTTGGACATTCAGGTCAGGTTCTGCTCAAGCTTTTGTATCGAAATGACAAGCTTTTGGCGAAGTCTGGAAGCCTTTATTATCAGTATGTGTGTTCACTGTAAGGGAGATTTGTAGCTTTGAGTCTATCCCTCCAACTAAATTTGGTGTGTCGGGGTGCCTGCAGCTCAAACTGGATGCGGCCAACAAAATATTGACTATTCGAGACAGGGGTGTTGGCATGACCCGAGAGGAGTTAATTAAGAACCTTGGAACTATCGCCAAGTCTGGGACTTCAGGTGGGTGAGGTGGAGGGCACAAAACTTCATATATGCATCCTTGCTACATGCTTGGGAGGTTTGGGCAAAAACTTTCAAGGCCAGTCAAAATATTTGCCCTGCATATGTTCCATATTAAGCACAGTGTCGTGGGTATACTGCTGATACAAAGATGTCTCTAGAGCGATGAAGGGAAACTTGACACTTTTGTAATGTGGTGTGGCTAATAAGGAATGAGCAAGCAGGCGTCTTCCAGCGTAATGTTTGAGGGGCAACGGAGTGTGAAATATTTAAGGTCAAGCTGAGCACCATGGGTTTCCTTCCTTTTTGCTTGCAGCTTTCCTTGAACAAATGCAGAAAGGTGGTGACTTGAACTTGATTGGGCAATTTGGAGTGGGATTTTACTCCGTTTACTTGGTGGCTGACTATGTAGAAGTTCACAGTAAGAACAACGATGACAAGCAGTACGTTCACTTAAGCTCTTTGTGCCTAAAGAATGCCTAGGCACTGTGCTTTTCTCATCCTAGAGTTGGTTGGCATAGATCACAAAAGAATGTACAGGCCCTGTACTTCCTCTTATGTGTAAGTAGGTTGCCATAAGTATTTACCTTGTTTGTTGAATATGAGCTGAATCAAGGAGATGAGCGTGCTGTATTTGGATGTCATCAGCTTTTCTTTTTGGGCTATGGAGATGTGATGGCTCGTTGCTTCTTGACTCGTTAACAAAGTATGTGATGATGTGATCGGCTCTGTCCTTGCTGTATAGTTTGGACGCAATAAGCTGCTACTTCAGTTGTCAAACATGAATTAAATATTCATTTGGTGCAGGTGGGTATGGGCATCGAAGGCTGATGGAAACTTTGAGGTATATGAGGATCCTGAGGGAGACTATCTTGGTCGTGGAACTGAGATCAAAATTCATCTGAAAGAGGAGGCCAGTGAATACACTACTGACACCAAGCTCAGGGTAAGCCATAAATTTTGTGAAAATTTCAAGTCTTTCGCACTTACAGCCTGGCTCTTTCGTCAATGTTGCTATTCATCTGAACCTCTTCCAGTTGCATGGCTAGATACTCCTCTCCAATGTTGGGCTCATGCATAAAACATTAACCAGACGAAGCCATTGGGAGTGATTTTGAAAACCAGAAATATTTTGCAACACGCTGGTGGGTGCTCAGGAGCTGGTCAAAAAATACTCGGAGTTTATCAACTTCCCTATTTCCCTCTGGGCCAGCAAGTCTGTTGAAAAGGAAGTGCCAGCAGATGATGTGGAGACAGAGGAAGTCGACGAGACAAGCGAGGACGCATCTGATGGTAAGTGCGGCATTCCTGGCTACGTGTAGCAAGTCTTTGTAAATATTAAGGCTGCGTAATGGATAGTTATGATCCCTTTTACTAGAATGCATGATTGAACTTAGACTTACTGAAAATATGGCATAGCTGTGGTTGATTTTTTATGCAAAAGACACTCTAAAGCCCCTGCTAAGTTGTTTTAGCAGCTGCATTATATGCATTTGCAAGCTGCAATTAGTCGTCAGAACCTAACATTGCATCTTCTTCTGGTATGAGCAGCTGAGGAGAAGACTGAGGACATCGAGACCGAGGAGACAGAGGAAGTCGAGGGCGAGGAAAGCAGTAAGTTTTGTTACTAACATCTGTATTTCCTACAAAGACATGGATGTGTCAGCTGTGTACAAAGGGATGTACCACACACATGACTATTGAAAGTAACGACATGTCTGCTTAGCTGGTGTTGCAAGCTGTACTTCACGGGAAACTGCTGAGGCCTTTAATGTGCTGACTAAACAGCAAGAGTGCAGGAGGTTGTGGCACTCCAGTCAAGTGGCTCGTTGTATGCTCAGCTGCTGATACCTGTTACTTTTTCCTGTAGAATTGTGATGACTGACAGTCTATAGTTGCGGTTCAATGAGCAGAGCCTAAGACCAAGAAAGTGTCTGAGGAGGTTTGGGACTGGGAGCTGCTGAATGACAACAAGGCGCTCTGGCTTCGTACACCCAAGGATGTCACTGAGGAGGAGTACGTCAAGTTTTACAGCTCTTTTTCAAAGGTGCGATCAATGCTCTAAGTTGATTGCCGATAGTGAGCAGAGTTCATTGTGTGAATTGTGTGATCCACAATTCAAATGCGTAAGGACGAGCTTGAGATGCATCAGTTAGTGTTGCATAGTCATTTTTACTGGGCTTACAACTACATACTGTCTTGAAGTCAGCAGGAGGATCACGGAATGTGGGCTGTCTTAGTTGTAGAGAATGCAGGGAGAAGTTCTTTGTATGTTTAATCATGGGACCAGGATTTGAGTTTCTGGTGACCGGGAAACAAAACAAGTGAAGAGCATGGGATTTTCTCTTCCACTCTGATGATAATCGGTGCTCCTTGTGAGGTAGCAAGGCGTGAGTACTGTAATGCATGCAGCAAAATCAGTCATATGTTCATCCTCATGTTCTCGCTGATTTGGCATCAGCAGCTGCTTACATCAGAATGTAAGCAAGTGTCCTACTCGAGGACAGAATTCACAAAGACAAGGGTGGGGGAGAGGCATGACTGAGTGGTGTGGTGCCACGCGTGCATGCTCTCGTCTACTTGCGGCCTGTCTGCAGGACTTCAACCCCGAAAAGCCCTTGTCCTGGACCCACTTCTCAGCGGAGGGTGATGTAGAGTTCAAGGCCATCTTGTACATTCCCCCCAGCGCTCCTCATGACTTCCTCGACAACTACTACAGCAACAAGGCAGGCCTGAAGTTGTACGTCAGGCGTGTGTTCATTTCCGACGAGTTCGACGAGTTGCTGCCCAAGTACCTCAACTTCCTCAAGGTACTGCTCCTTGATCACTTGCCTGTTCTTGGCCTTGGTCTGCTGTGAGAATTTGTGAGTAGAAAGTCACAGATGCATCGTTATTGCAACAGCAATTGGCAGTATCCTGAAGAGGTTTGTGTGAAGGCCAGAAGGCAGGGAAGCTTGGGGAGCTTGTACATGCAAGCAGGATCATCCAGATAAAAAGGCCGGGGACGTGCAGCTGTTGGGTCCCTGTCTATGTCTTCAAACATTTTTGCTTAGTTGGGGTTTACTCTGTACCGTACGCACAGGGTATTGTGGACTCGGATACGCTACCTCTCAACGTGTCTCGTGAGATGCTGCAAGCCCATGCCAGCCTAAAGACCATCAAGAAGAAACTTGTGAGGAAAGCACTCGATATGATCAGAAGGCTGGCTGACGAAGACGAGGACGAAAAGTTTGGCGAGGACAAGGAAGGTGTGCACTTCCATCCTCCCCTCTCTATTAACCTTATTGCTGTCAAGGGGTTCTACACGTCAGTGCCCATTTGCAGCAACTTGTCGGACATCAACACCCCAACTCCTGTGCACTAGGTGCTGAATCTATGTGGCTTAAAAGCAGCCGAGTTACCAAGGGTTGTCCACTTGTAACACGAAGAGCCGGTCTCGCAGATGGAGACCGATTGATGAAAGGCCTGGTCCCTCTGTATGCTGAAGCTGGAAAAAAGACGGCCAATGCTTTTGTCAGAAAAGCAATTCTTTGTCCTGGACAATACAGTGTGTGGGGGGGGGGAGAGGGGGGGACTCATGCGCCTATTCCAGCCTTTCAGCCAGCGGTGGTCGTTCTGTTAGTCCGGTCCCTCGAGTCTCTCTGGCTGGGATCATTTGTGGTCCAGTTCAGTGCCTGCTTTGCCTGGCCCTGGTCGCGCATTTCAGGTGAGCAACAGAAGCTGACTGAGAGGCACGGGTTGGGTCCTTGGGGAGCAGACGACGCAGAGAAGACCTACTCCAGCGAGGGCAAGGGCAAATACGCGAAGTTCTTCAAGGAGTACGGCAAGGCCCTGAAGCTGGGGGTGATTGAGGACGCCTCCAACCGAATCCGCCTTGCCAAGCTCCTCCGCTTCCAGACGTAAGCACGCCCTCCCTTCCCCAGCAAGAAATAGCTGGCCGGCTTGCTTGTGAGCTCGCTACTTCTGCAAGCCTAGAGGCATACGTAAGCATGGCCCGTGCCCTATTGTCAGATGCTGGGCAATGTCCGCAGTGTCAGGAAGGGGGTGGGTGGGGAATGGGGTGGGGCGGCTGGTGGGAGCGGGGTTGGCTGGTAGGGGGTGGGAAAAGAAAAGGAAGCTATGTTCAAGGGTTAGTGTCTTACGAGGTGTAACAGCAGCATCAGCTGGGTACATCAGGGGCAGTACACAGCGAGTGTACTCGGCTCCAGCGGAATACCCTTTGCATCAGGGGTAATCGTGGACCTGCTCCCTTGTACGTGTCTCTCCACCTAGAGGCGTCAAAGTAGGGTGCTGTGCTCAGGGGGGCGCATGCCTGTGTGTCGCACCTCAAACCTGCTGGGGCTCTCGGTGTATGTGCAGCTCCAAGTCTGGGGATAAGCAGATTAGCCTGGACGAGTATGTGAGCCGCATGAAGGAGGGGCAGAAGCAGATCTACTACCTGACTGGCCAGAGCAAGGAGCAGCTGGAGAGGTCCCCCTTCCTGGAGAAGCTGCTCAAGAAGGGCTATGAGGTACGTGGTGGCTCCACGCACACCTTCTGTGACCCTGACCCCCTTACCCATCTACTTGATAGGTGGTCGCTTTCTGTCCTCTCTGCCTGCCCCTTGCTGAGGTTAAGGTGGGAAGACTCCAGACCTAAAATTCACCCTCAAGAGTGCACTTTGTCATATGATTAGAACATCTTTGGGAGCACGTAAAGAAGGTGTTTGAAAGTTTAGGCAATTGGAAGGCTTGGAAGGCAATGAGGTTCTGGGAGCAGTTAAATGATGTGTGAGAGGTCAATGGGGCTGCAAAGCAATCTGACAGTAAGAGGAGCTGCCTCGCCTTTTGCCCTCTCCCTTGGCTGCAGGTGCTGTACTTGACAGACGCAGTGGACGAGTACCTGATGCAAAATTTGACGGAGTACGACGACAAGAAGTTCCAGAACGCTTCCAAGGAGGACCTCAAGATTGGGGGGAAGAAGGACAAGGCCAAGGAGAAGGACGTGAAGGAGAGCTTCAAGGAGCTGGTGACTTGGTGGAAGGACGAGCTCACGATGAAGGAGGTTGAGAATGTCAAGGTAAGCACTCTAGATGGACTGATACGGATCCCGTTGGTGGAGCAATTGCAAAGAACCTAGCCAGACTGGTAGCAAGCCGGCTGGGTTCCCACGCGCATCTGTGGGAAGTGGCACCGCATATAAAGGAGTGGTGTACAGTACTGTAGCTGGGCAGTTGTACTTGTGAACTGTACTACGTTTACTGAACAGAAGGAGAGAGGAAATAGATTTCTGGGGGCTAGGAAAGAGAAGGAACGGGAGAGAAGGGCCATGGGGAAGGAGGGGGAGGGCAGGGNACAGGAGGCGTCTCGGGAGCTGTTTTTCTTGCATTAAACCTGAGGCTGCTGCTGCAAGCTCTGTTCTTCTGGCTTGCTGGACCCTGCTTCCCGCACTCTGGGCGTTCCCCTCCAGTCCTATATGCCTTTAAGTATGCCCCGTGCCTCTCTTTATGGCTGGCCCGCATCTGACTAGGTGGAGCTCTGCACACCCTGTGGTTGGTGCCTGGGGGTGTGGCGGTGGGTGGCTGCATGGGCGTGTGGGTGCGTTGACGCGTGGTTGTGCAGATAAGCAACCGGCTGGCAGACACGCCGTGCGTGGTTGTGACGTCCAAGTACGGGTGGAGCGCCAACATGGAGCGCATCATGGCGTCGCAGGCCCTGGCCGACCCCTCCAAGCAGGCGTACATGAAGGGCCGCCGCACCCTGGAGATCAACCCCCGCCACCCCCTCATCAAGGAGCTGCGCGAGCTCGTCGGCAAGGACAAGAAGGTACATACTTCACCCTTCACGCTTTCACAGCCCGCATCCTCCAGGAGGGCTCTGACCGGACGACCTGGCGCTGTTATCCCGTGCTTTCGAATTGTTGTCTGGCCACATTTGAGCGTCGATTAAGACCCTTGGCTTTAAGTTGTCGACAGACCTTCAAAGGAACAGAGAGCTACAGTATAAACAAGAAGATCGTGGCTGCAGAGGGCACCGGAGGTGTCTTAATTGGACTGTCTCCCTTTTGGAGAATATTTACGCGTAGCAATACCTACACTCAAGGTCCTGACTGTGCGACGCCCACTGCAACGCCTCCATCATGAGCACGCACTTGTCCTTTAGCGACCAGCGCGCGCTTGTCGCCCCCACAACGAGCTTGCTTTGCTGGTCTTGGTGGGCCATCAGACTCCTGCACGAAGGATTTTACTGACTTGTGGACCTCCTCCCACCCTCCCACTTGCCGCTGCGTGGTCGGGTTGGGCACGCGGTACGATGCGCATTCTTTCGTGTGATGCAGGATCCGGACGCGGTGCAGACGGCGAGAATCCTGTATGAGACTGCCCTGCTGGAGAGCGGGTTCGTGCTGGAGGACCCCAGCGTGTTCGCGCAGCGCGTGTACAGCACTCTGAAGACGACGCTGAAGCTGGACCCCCATGCAGAGGTGGAGGACGAGGAGGACGAGCCCGAGAACACCCCGGAAGAAGAGGCCAAGGTGGGTTTCTCTTTGCCTGCCTGGGTGTTGGGATCTTGTTCTGATTGCAGGTGCGTGGGGGTACATGCTTATCTTAAAGTGCGATGGCTGGGAAATTCTTTGGAGCCTTGTGGCTAACTCGTGATATATCTTGGCCAGCCTTTTCCTGGCCTGGATGTAGCATATTCTCCTGCGTCATTTTCTGGGGTGGTTGGTCGGGTCTTTCCCTTTCTACATTCGATTCAAGTGGATGTTCTTGTCCTTCGCATCCACGCTCATTTGGGGTAGTGCTTCTCTTATTGTCACGCAGTTGGAAGAGGCGGAGGAAGATGAGGCAAAGGACCACATCGAGAGGGGAGACAACTATCAGATGGAGGCTGAGGAGATCTCCGACGAGCAAGAAGAGGAGATGCTCAGGGCAGGGCAGGCAGTTGCTGCTGAGGATCTTGTGGACGCTACTGGCAAGATGAAGGACGAGCTCTGAATGAAGGCTGCTGCTTCAGGAAAATAGTTTTGGTTAGGTAGGCAGAGTGCGTATCGGGTTTAGTTCTCATTTATTTCAAGTCTGCGATTGGACTGACCATGATCAAGCATTATATTTAAAGTACAAATAAGCTCGTGATTTGTCACTTATTTTGTTGTACCTTCTTTAGATGGTGCAGGAAGCCAGTACCTTGCAAAGAAGTTCACAGTAGCAATTGTCTTGGCTATCGACATCTGGACATTTCTTCGGTCTTGACCATGATTTGATAGTGAAGAAGTTCATAGTTGAGGTTGCTAGGTTGAAGGAATCACATTTGTCAAAACCATGCGGGAAGTGCAAGCATGTGCCTTGAGCTGTACCGGAAATTGGCAGTTGCTTCCTGAATGACCCGAAGTTGGAACATCAGTCCATCTTAGGACTTGTGCTTTTAGTAAGATATCAGTTCAATGTTCTCATACTTTGGTTGAGACGGCGCATGATAAAGTTTGCGTCGCGACACTCTTCTTTATTTCTGCAGGCGTAGCGTAGTACATGTAACAAGGAGCGTATAGCAACACGATAAGATCAACTTGAAGTGACTAGAAGACCAGTTTCAGCCTGGTCTTGTCACAACATAGCTTATGTGGGGGAATATTTTGCTGTATGGTCAATGTCCGTACACACAGGTCAACAGATGCAGATCTAGGACCAGTATGTGAGGCGGGATACTCATCCACAGCAAGACTAGAGTTGATACCCGCTCTGACCAAAGTGTTGTGATTCAGATCTAGGGGCAGGTTTGTGCTTGCATATGCAGGGCACTTAAGATAGAACTTTTCATGCCTATGAACCTATTCATTGCAGTGAAGCCGACTGGACATGTGCAAACAAAATGCATCCAGCCCTCCCGTTGTAGATATAGGAGGGATGATGACGCAGACGGTGTTGAAATGCGAAAGGCACATAAAAGAGCAACATTAAAGAGTAATCATGATCACATACCATAGCATGCACGTAATTGAGTGTATATTGTTGAAAGAAGTATCAAGTTGTATTTGAGATACACAGATTATAGTAAGGCGAGAGAGTTTACTGAATTAAATGTTGTATGTTGCGCACATCACCGACTGCTTGAAACTTTAGGCAAGCCCAAATCTGGTTCAAAGTCGCACGTGTTGACCAATATATACCGACATTGACCAAAAGCTTTCACCATGAGCTGCTCTGGCATTGCCCTGCAATTAAGGCTCTTGTGGCTGCTTGTGGCCCATTGTGGCCTCTTCATTAATGCATGTGCATCACTCAGCGTCGCTGCGCCTGACTGCCACATTCAGAAGTACTTACAGCATTCACAGTAGACCACGCTAGACGACGCTAGACGACGCTATATTGGACTGGACTGACCGCTGACTTTCACTCGAGGACCGATGAAGCAGACGCAATTAGTTTCTTACTCATGACTATGCATGATTCACACGAAACAACTTTGGAACACTTTCTTCGTCAATAGTTGCATGCTGTGCTGGTTAGTGACAAGCTGAGAGAACGACACTGCTAAGCAGTGCACCCGTCCGGGACGTTACGGTGAGAACCACACCAACTTTGGTCCTTCTTGGAGGCCAAATCCAGGAAGAACTCTGTCCATTGAAAGCAGCTACTTCTGGTATGTGAGCTTCTTTCCCAAATAAAATGTTGTGGGCTATAGATGTGTGACACGACCTACGTTCACATCGATCTTCGGCACTCTCATCCTCTGTATTCATTGCTCGGTTTAAGTACTTGGGACAGAAAAGTGGGACAGAGAAGTGATGTCCTTCAGGATGTATGCAAGCTGCATTGAGTGTGCAGATACGTTTGTGTCGTTGAACGAGCTGAAAGGGAGTCGGGTTTCCACGTTCACCTCTGCATTTTGCATAGTACATGATACAGTGAAGAGTATAGCGAGACAAGCATTGGACGTCTTTGACAGTACGCTTCTCCCTTCTGTCCGTAATGTAGGTCCTTAATTGGCGCCACACAGGGGCAATACTTGGTGGACCTGAATGACCTTCCGGGCAGCAAAGATGCAAGCCTTCTGCTGCTTGGCTGTGGGGACATAAGCAATATCCTGCAGATCACTGCTGCCAACGTGCCTGCTCTCAGCCGAGGTACATTTCCCCTGCTCAATCATCACGAGTTCCTTGACCATTCAGCTCAGACGTACTTTGACAGGGTGCCATAGTCATGACTTCTGTAGACATGCAGCATGATCCAAAGGCTTCTCCTGATTTTGAGAAGGAGCTACCCCATCACGTGTGTCCGTGCGCGCAAGAGAGGCAGACGCCGTTGCTTCTTGTGAAGTTCACACCCACCAGGCGATGCAATCAGCCTGTCTGACCTGTAAGAATTTCTGTTAAGATTATGGAGGCAGGTGAGCTCAAGATTACCCTTCTCGTCAGTCCCATGAAGGTTCCTCGCAAGCTTGGTCCTACTAGCCTCGTACTACAACTTGGGCCCCGTCTCTGCGCATAGCATGGGGCGCATAGTCAACTCTCACCATGAGAATGTGACGGGCTTTCGCGCCAAGAGAAGACGACACGCGTGAATCTATCTGTCACGAACAAAGAGATGCACAGGTAACTGAGGTGGATATACGCACTCAACCTGCGTCCAACTTGTTTGGCAGCATACTTCCTGCACTCATTTTGTCATGTTTCAGTAACTGACTTCATCGATGGAGGGGGTTATTGTAGCGGGAGCGGATGTGTTTGTACAAGTACAGGCCTGGACAATCGTGGGTTACCAGAAGAGGGACTCGTGTAAGCAGTGCGCTGCAGAGCACCACCCACAAGATGTTGCGCTGCTTCATCCTGCTATAGCACGAGGAGGATACTCACACTTTCTCCACTTCCCTCCTCGCTCTGTGCGCGTGTGTGCTAGGCTCTGCTCCTGCCGTGTAGGCCTCTCTGAGCACCCCCGCCATTGTGGAACTCCAAGCAAGCCCCACCCTTGTCTCCGACAGATCATCGTCGATCGCTCTCGCAACCCACAGGTCTTGGCTGTGGTGTTGTGCTGTGCGGTGTCACTCGGTGCATACTCGCAGGCGGGCAACAGAAGAGGCACCTGAGGTTCCACCTGAACAACGACAATGACGTGGCGCTGGCGCGCGTGGCTCTGCTGCTGGTGGTGGCCTCCACCTGCGACACGTCCTCGGGGCCCGACCTTGACTTCCTGTGGGCCGTCTGGTACCACATGGCGCTCACCCGGGAGCAGAGCGCCAGGCTGGCATCCCACCTCAGCAGGCTCCTGGGCTCCTTGGAGACTCCAGACCTCAACCTCACCAGCAGCGCAAACCTTTTCAGTGTGCCGGACAACGCCACCCAGGATCGGCTCGCCGCCATCGTGACAGAAAGGCAGGAGGCTATGACGGAGGTGTCGGGCGCAGACGCGGCATTGACGCGCAAGGACGGCTTCGAGCTGGGGGTGGCTGCATGCATTGAGCGCAGGCCCGAGGGCAGGGCACACGAGGAGGAGCATGGTGAGCCCGCATCTCCGCAGGAGGTCGCTGAAGTCACCGAGAAAGCGAGCTGGGAAGTCGCCCTGCGAGCGTTTGCCAACGTGACGGGGAGCATGAGCGCCGCGCACCAGCAGGCGTATCTGGACGAGGCCAGGAGATGGTTCCACATGGGCCTGTCCGGGCAGCCGGTGTCGCTGTCGTCTGCAATGCTTGCGAGGGCCGAGGCTATCTCAGCAAACGTCACGCTGCTGGATGCGCGGCGCGGCAAGAAGGAGCAGCGCTGGCGCGAGCACTGCACCAGCTGTCCCTTCTTCGCCTACTTTCCCCTCCCGGGCAAGTACCACCCGGAGAAGGGCACCCACCGCTTCGCCAAGCAGGCCCGGGCTCAGGGCCCCGGCAGCTGCAATGAGACCAACTTCCTGCACAGGTGCTGCCGCGACGTGCTCAAGGACTGGGTTGTGGGCTTTCAGAAGTGGACGCAAGCAGGGCGCGTGACGGTGACCCTGTGGGGCGGGGATGCGCTGCAGCTGTGCCTGTATACAATGTGCCCCAAGTTCGTGGAAGTCTTCCCCAGCAGAGAGGGCCAGGAGCAGAAGGCCCCCTCATGTACACTTCCTAAAGGGGTGGCTGGCCCCTCTGCCAGAAGGACCAAAGGCGAGAGCGGAGGGACTCACGGCGGAACAGCTGGCGACGACGGCTGCAGGTTTGACGTGACTGACACGGCCGAGCTGGCAGACGTCGTGGGGCTGCTCAACCTGCTGCTGTGCTGCACGCCCCTGCTCAAGCAGTGCGTCACGTCCCCCCCCCCCTTCCTTTCCGCCCTCCTGCCCCCACCCGCTCGCGCCCTTCCTCCACTGAGCTCCCTATCCCGCGACCGCGATTTTTTTGCCAGCAGAGCCAGAGCAGCATGCTCCGCAGTCGCTGCATCGCAGCCCGCCTGGTCCTCCTGCCACCCGGTCCTGCAGGTTCTCTGGACCACCAGCACCCTTGTGCGTAGCTGCTTCCCTTGCGAGGTGCACGCAGCACGCTTACCGTGGCCTTTCCCGCGCTGGCCTGTCCGGTGGAGAGTGCAGCAGCCAAGCCCCAGACCCTGAACCCGATCCTGACAACGCAAACCCTACACCCTAAGCCCGACCCTACACTATACTCCCTACACCCTACACCTTACACTCTACACCCTACACCCGACACCCCGCTCTGCGAGCACTAAGCTCTAGTGTGCAGCTGCCACACACATCTTGGCATGTCCGCCGAAGCCTTGTGCTGAGCGTTGCGTTTCCAGCCCTCGCGTTTGGCGCATCTTCGGTGCTTGTCCCTTGCAATGAGCTTCGTTGGTGTGGGTGGGCTTCCCTAAGAGCCTTCTGGCCTTTGCTGGCAACATCAGTGACGTTTCTTCGGTCAAGGCGTGCTTGCAGGTCCCTGACAGCCCCCCTTCCAGTGGTCAGTCTTCTTCTCTCTGTTGCCCAGCTTCCCTTCTCTTCCAAGTTCTGGCTTCTGATGCTTGTGCTTGCTGAACTTGCAGGCATGCGAGCGCCCGCCTTCTGACAGGAGCCGCCAGGTGGTACACAATGGTGCCCACAGTGAGTGCCTACATGCGGGCGGGCCTGGGGTGTGACGTGCGGCTGCTGCCCTCGCTGCTGGGCCTGCGCCTCTGCACCGACCTCCTCTTTGGGGAGTCCCCTCCGCCGCCGGTGAACGAGCTGAGCATACATAAAGGGCTGCCCCGATACAGCTTGGAGACAGTCCTCGAGTGGGCCCCCGCTTCCGTCAGGTGCGCTGCGACACCTGGCAGCAGTAGCAGCAGCAGTGGCAGTGGCAGCAGCAGCGGTGCAAGCGACAGGGGCTTCCTCGGCGACCCGCCGACAGAGCAGCTGACGCCGCTTACTCTCCTCCTCCCTGCCGCTGCCGCCACGGCCAGCGACGACAGGAGGCCCGCCTCGGCTGCTGGCGTAGCCGATGCATCCGACGGCGGCCCCTGCGGGATCACGGAGGCTCTGCGCTCTGTCTTTGGCATCTGCTCCAATCTGGTGCCAGGCCAGACTCCAAGTGGCTGCAGGGTGGGCTCGATGACGACGCTCACGCTTGCCCTCCTGCTGCTCAGGGCGTGCCCCGTGCTCTCCCGCAGCCTGCTGTCCATAGCAGACTCCACTTCCTCCTGCGCCTCCGCCGTCTTCCCCCACCTCCTCTCCGCAATGAGCGAGGGGCTGCCTGCACGCAGAAGCTCTTCGACCATGGCTGGCGGGCTATGCTCGCCCTCTTAGTGCGTTCGGGGACCAGCCGACCACCGGCGTGGGACAGGTGGCTGCTTGCCTCGTCCTTGCAGAGCAAGGCCACGCCACCTGTCGTGCTGTACTACAAGAAGCTGGGGGGGGCGCTGAGATCGGCCACCACCTCTGAAGCCAATTTTGGCCTGCTTAGGCTCTACCTGGTAGTGAAGAAGGACGCTGAGTTCAAGCTGTCGGAGGAGCACCTTCCCTTTATGAATTTCCTGCCGAAGTTTTTAGAAGCTCGGCTCTTCTCGAGGGACCACAGCAGGCCTCGCAGCGGGCCTGCCAGCATGGCAGACCAGTTCCTGGACGCATTCAATGTGCATGTCATCGACAACTTCAGCATCGCGTGGGACGATAGGTGTCTCGCCTTCCCGCTGCCAGCCGGGCATGGCTTGTCGGAGGCGTGGACAGCTGTGATGATGACGAACGTAGAGTCAGGCGCACGAGTGTGGGACCCCATTGTGCTCACGGAGTTTGAGAAAATAAGCGTTTCTGGGGTCTCCACGGGAAGTCGAGTCGAAGAAAGGGATGCGGTTGGAGAACAATCTCAGGAGCTACGGGCTTCGAGTGAGGCAGCAGAGGGTCCAGGTGGCAGCTGCAGGCAGCCCAGTGGCAGGGCAAGCACGCCCAGCACGAGCACGCCCGCGCCAGCTGTCGCTGTTGCTGCCCTCAGCGAGCACGCGGATCGCTACACGGGCGTCGTCAGCTTCCCGCCGGGGGCCCAGGGCGAAGTGCAGGTTCGCGAGCTGCAGCTGGAGGGGGAGGACTGCTTCGAGGACGCCGCCTGGTCCGTGGAGATCGCCGTCGGCAGGTGCGCACGCTCTGGAGTGTCAGGACTCATGGAGGAGTGTGATGAAAGAGGGAGGCGAGCTCTGTACGGAGAGGGCGGGCACTTCAAAGCTTGGTCCTTCTCTCACTTGGAAGCTGCCCGCCAGCCGAGCTAGGCGCAGCTTGTGCACGTGTTAGCAACATATCGGGAGCGTCTCTTGTACTGCCGCACAGCCTTTCCCGAGCCTGGAAGTGCATTCATGTGTATCGCTTTTGCCGCCATTGCTGCCTGTGACAGCTGTGCTACCTCCGCGGCCAAGTGCAGCGTATTCTCCTTCTTGTCTTTCACATGATCATATTACGTACGAGTCGTGACAACGCTCTGTCTGAGCTTGTCACAGGGCTGGTGCATGCCAGCTGGACCTGCGTGCTTGCTTGGGCTGCAGCGCAGGCGGGGTTCGTGCAGAGAGGTATTTGGCTCTACCAAGCAAGCAGCAGCAGCAGCGGCGGCGGCGGCACGAGCAACACAGGATCCCCACTGTGCACGCCCCTTGTCCTGGCCACGCCAGACGCGGCTGCAACCGGTGCCTGCGCTCCTTGGCAAAGGTGGTGAGCTTGTGGCCTGCCGCTGTGTCTGATAATGCGAGCTGCTCTCATCCTGGGTGTTCTTTGTCTTCTCTGCTGGGTGACGGAACGTGCTTGCAGCGACGCGGCGGTGCTGCGGGTGGCGTGGCCCGTGGTGCGGAGCGCCACGCTTCGAGTGTCGCGCAAGAGAGGCACCGTCGCGTTCAGCCTCCCCAAGAGCGCCATGTGGCCCCCGCTGGGCTGTAAGAAGCTGAGCATGGAGGCCCGACAGCCGTGGCCCATAGGGAGCGCGGGTGACGAGAGGCTGGAGATGTGCGAGCAGGGCATCTACACTATGGTGGAGACCACGCTGATGATAGAGGAGACCCCCGCCCAGGATAGCGCGCACTTCCGCCTGCGCGACATCCACAGCATCTTCCAGCAGTTCACGCGGCAGAGGAGGGGCTTCTTCACGTTCGACGACGAGGAGCAGGTGCGGCAGGGGGGGCGGCAGCTTTCCCAAGCTGAGCATCCTGGTGCACTCGATCCGCGAGACGCCCGGGGGGGCCCCGACTCTGGAGGTGGTGTTCAACGCCCACTCGCGGGAGCTGCGGCTGCTGGGCCAGGGGAAGATCCAGAAGGACACCATCATGCGCCACTTTGAGAAGGTCTTTGCGTACGAGAGCCGGGGGCAGCTGGGCACCGACCAGCAGGGCATGCAGGAGGGGCAATTCAGGCTCTTTTGTATGCTCCTCAACAAGTGCTCGCACCTCCTCCTGGAGCCCTCCTGGTGGCAGCGGACGCACGCAGCGCAGACCGGTTGGGTGGCGTCCTTGCCCGTGGTGTTCCCGGTGGCCTCCATCGAGTCTGTACCGCCAGCTGGCGAGCGTCCGAGGTCGATGTCAAACGCCGGCCTCTCCCCTACTGGCATTGATCAGAGAGCCAGAGAGAGGCCCAGCGGGCGCGACAAGCTAGCGCAGAAGCCCCCCCCCCAAGAAGCCTGCGGGCGAGACAGTCAAGACCGTCAATAACACAGCTGGCGTGGCCACAGAGGCGGGGACTTCCAGTGCAGGTCGTGTTCCGAGAACGAAGTCTGAAGCGCATGGCAGTGTTGCCAGCGAGGCAAAGGGAAGTGCCCACATCGCTCCTAGAGCTCTGGCGCCAGGTGCAGCGGAAGGGTCGAGCCAAGGAGCTTTGGGGCAGGGGAAGAATGAAATGGGTGCACTCAAAGCATGTAACATGTGCGGTGTCGTTAACGAGAAGGTCCACAGGTGTACCGCATGCAAGGCTGCTGCCTACTGCAGCAAGGAGTGCCAGAAACGGGCCTGGCCTACCCACAAAGAGCTCTGCAAGCAGGCCTCAAAGGCAAAAAGAAGTTCCTGAGGTTTTATCAATTGTCCTACTTTTAGCCATTAGGGGCCACTTTCAAGAATTAGAGCTCATCGATTGCACATTCAAATCAAGTTCATCCTCTCATGCACCCTACATCATAGCTTTTAGCCTGTAGAAGACCTCTTTTTCTTAGACTTCAGTTGTACAAGTACCTTCTTAAAGCTCAACCACAACATTTCAAGTACTAACTAATAGCCGACACCAACTAAAGACAGGAGCCAATTTGATGACTTGCTAGCTTCTTGCCCCTAAGTTTTTGCTTTCACTCAAGATGCGTGACAGCATGAGACGGCAGCCTCTGGCTGTGCGTGAAAATTCAAGTTGTGTAGGCCTGCTGGCTTCCACGGCCGTTAGGCAGGAAGTAGACAAAGGTGTGATGGCCGAAAGGATAGTACAGCTTGACCAACATATCTCAACATATTGTGTGACGTGTAGAGGACTTGTGGTGACACTGACTAGCCAACCATTATGTGTAGTATGTCACGTCTCTGCATGTTGTACAGAGGCTCGTTAACGGTTGTGAGTGGCAAAATGCAACCGGTACAAACAGGGCAACTCAGAACAATCTGCTAGGCTGTTCACGCGCGAAATTGGATCAGAGTGCACACAGATTCACAAGTACGAATTGCGGGGATTCACCTCCCAAGCGAGGTCCAAGAGTCCCAGTGCACAATTCTGACGAGGGCTTTGAGGTGGCAGCAAATGCACATGATGCATGAAGGTGCTGGCAATGCCCATGCCTTGGCCGTTTGTGACTACAGCTAGCCAAGTAGTCGAGAAAGTAAAGACATGAAAAGAGTGCCTGATGACAAGACTGTTGCTTGAACTAGAATTATAAGTATGCATGCTCCTAGCTGGCACAGGTGCTGGCCACTCGTAAGGCGTGAAGTCTGCACTTAGGCTACCTAGCAATCCAAGTTTCAACAACATGAAGAAAGTACCTTAAGTCTTGACATGGCGTGGACACCAAGGTGACAGAGAGGAGAGTTTGGCTCTTGACAAGACTCCAAGAATTTGGAAGAGCTTAAAAGAGGGAAGTGCTAGTCCTTTCTTGCACAACCTTGATCTTCTTAAGTTATGAAAGCATGCACAAGATGATGCATATGTGTATCTCCAAAGGCTTTAGTATGTCCAAGGGTGGAGGAGATTGTTAAAGAAATTACCCAAGATCACCATAGATAGATTCTTGCACACAATTCGGTTTTGAGTAGAAGATATGTTCAAGATATGTTCACTTCAAGCAATTTGAAGCTAGATAAAAATATATTGAGCTGATTGATGAAGCAACTCATGCTTGGGGTACAAAATGGTGTTCTTTCATGCAAGGACCCATTTGGGAGGCCAAACTCCCAAGTGACTTCTAGCCAAGGCTTATATTTTAAACAATTACATATGAAGCAGGGTTGTATGTATAAAGGTGTGGCCTTCAAGCCTTTGTTTATGAGTCTGAAGAAGAATAGATCTGCCACGATAGTCATTCTTCATGCCATATTGCCTTACTACCAAATTTCAAAATGACGTAAACCATAACTAATTTTGCTATGGGCACACACAAATTTCACAACGAGGGACTTGATTTCAATAGTGTTGCAATCGTCATGTGGACGAACCAAACAGAACCCTAGTTTGTCATTGCACAGTAGCAAAATAGTGGGCAAAATTTTAAACCTACCCATCCTTTCACGTCGAGTGAAGCGTGAGTGCCAAGTTCTTCTCGTGTTGATTTGGTCCTTGGGAGAGGGAGGGGAAGGGGAAAGATGTGTGCCACAACTTGCTGCCATATTAGGACTAGTATTGTGCTTAATCGCATTGAAGGCACAGGCACGTGTGATAGTCACCCACACGTGTGCAGTTGACCTGGTTGATTGTTGGTGATTGTAATGAATCAGTATACTGGTAGATATAATACTCATTTAAGTATAATACTTAATTCAGTATATTAGTAGACATAACATTCATATAAATATAGTAGTTAATTAAGTTAAGCCTGCTGAACTTTAGTTAATATTCAGTCTGCTCGACTTTATAATATTATTGGTTTAATGACTAAGTCGGGAGCAGCAGGCTGAAGTCAACTTCAACTTAGGTCAGCTTGCTGGCACATTCTGTGACATCCAACTGACTTCTGTACTTGATAGCAGCGAACTGCCTAGATATGCATCTAGGTGTGGTATGCTAAATGAATGGCCAGATGACATCCTTAGGATGGATGGCGATTCGGGATGATGGGAGATGGCGGTGGATTTGGTTAACCGAGGTCGTACCGACGTGGTTAACTCCCGGGTAGGCAATGCCATCGCACTTGCCGTTGAACAGTAAACTCATTCATGTACATATGCTAGGTATTGCTCTCGAGTTCAACATTCGGAAACGAGGCCAACTCTCTTGTACAGCTTACTGAGAGCTATCCAAATCCAAGGCGAGAAGCCAACGTATGGATGCGTAAAGTCTATGCAAAGTCGGCCTGCCTAGGTTGATGGCTCACACATGTGGAGCTCGGTTTCGTGCGGCAACCTCGACTCAATAAATCATGACAGCTGTCGTGCGCTAAGAGATCGGGTGCGCCTTGTCGGCATAAGCAGCACACAATAGACAAGCAAGCTTTGTTACAATGAAGTCTATAATATGAATGGCTTTACAGCCAAAAAGGGAGTCAAGCGTCAAATGTTTTAATTTCCCCCCCCAGCTCTCAGCCTCTAGCTGATGGGCTGTGTACGCTGCCTAAGGCTAGCTCGGTGCAGTCTTCGCAGAACCAGTCGTCAGCGGGCACGCGGGCCAGCGGCGGGTCGAGGCAGCCGATGTGGAAGCCGAGGTTGCAGCTGTCGCAAAGCAGCATCTTGGCCTCCTGGCCGGTGCTGTGACAGATCTGGCACGCCCAATCCTTGGGCGGCCGCGCGTCGCGGGGACGGACCTGCAAGTCCAGGTTAGGAAGATGGCACGGCCCACAGTTCTTTGTGTGGTCCTTGTGAAGACGGCCATCTGCGCCTTCCAGCTCCAAGACGCCTGACGCCAAGGCATGCTTGACGCGCAGGATGACCGGCGAGCTGCTGGTGTCGAGGGTGTTCTTCGTCTGGCGTCGCAGGTACACGAAGTCACCTGCGGAAAACTGCAACACACGCGGATGATAGGCTCCTCCACGAGTCATGGCGTACCTCAGTGTGTCGCGATGCTGTGCGATGCTGAGGTTATCCATGGCCATGGGCATCAGGCGC
>WELA01006786.1:806055-849957 GCA_009602735.1 Mesotaenium endlicherianum
TAAAGTTCAGCAGGCTGAACTTAATTAACTATTATATTTAAATGAATATTATATCCACTAATATACTGATTCATTACAATCCCTCCAACTTAACTTGTTGTCGCCTCGACAACATTAAACTGCAGAAATTTTAAATAAGGGAACTGAACCTGACCAGCCTCCCTTACTGACTGCCTCTTCAGCATGTCACCTTAAGGGGTTGTTCCTGGGGCTTCAGGGTCAGGAGACGGAGATCTGGACCTAGATCTGAACAGCCCTCTAGGTCTGTCAGCTGGCCTTCTAAAGAACCCTATTTGCTCTAAAGTTGGCCCTCGAGGAGAACGGAGGATGGTGGCCTGCTCTTCAACCACTTGGGTGTTAATTCCCACATAGATAGGCATTCCAGTAGGATGCTGAAATACATTGGCTAGAGGTACATGCCCCTGAGCGGAGGGGGAGGCTGGCATACCTCTGGCCCACCCGCGTGTCCCTCTTCTGGCACCCCTATCCTCTGGGGATTTCTGTCTGTGTCTGCTGCCCAGTACAGTCAGATCAGCTTCTTCTTCTGCTTAGGCAGGTGGGCTGGGGGAGCGAGCGCGGGGTCCAGTTGTCGCCATAACGGGGATCACATTCCAAACACCTGATCGTGGTTCTTTAGGAAGTGCCACTGCCTGTCCCTGGGTATCCTGAGTACCTGCTGCTGATGCTTCTCCTCTGCCTTGTTCTTCTTCCTCATCCTCCTCATCCTCCTCCTCGGAGAGAGTAGGGGTCTCGTCCACTAAGTCGTCCTGCTCCCTAGTAGACATGGAGTAGTCTACCGACCTCCCTTTCTTAGGGCGCGCTGGAGGTTGCTTGGCCTTCAGCCTACTGATATCTATCCGGCCTGCATTCTTTGCCCATTTGACAAAGGCATGCTTTCCCTTAGAGAAGTAGTCTCTTCCCCTCCTCCTATGTTCCTTGGTCTCTGCATTCATATTGCTCAGGCATCCATTCAGCCTGGGGTCCCAAGGGGCAATGTGAGGTGGTAGGATGAGATAGCCGTCTAGGCCATAGTGGAAGTCATCCGGTTGGGCTCGGTCACACTCCTGCTTCTTATTTGTGACGGTCATCCACCTCCAGTCTGTTGGCTGCTGGTAGTACTGGGGTCCGTGCTCAGCCTTCCTCAGTTTACACGGGAACCAGTGGGGAGAGAACATCTGCTGTCCTGCTTCCCTGGCCAAGTACTCCCAGCTCCTTCTCTCAACTTCATTGTAAGCTGGCAGGAGTGTGAGGTAGAATACCGTATCCTTAAAGCTATCGGGCCGCATGCTCACCATCCGGATGAGTCTCTGATCTCCCACTATTCCCGGTATGGGGACCGGCTTGTCCTCTGAATCATCTGCGAGATACCGGGCCTGCTCTGCTGTATAGCCCACCATCTTAGCATAATCTTCGTAAAGGACCACGCCGGTGTGTGTCTCGATGTACCTGTCCAGTGCTGTAGCTCCTTCCTTCTGTAGCAGTGTTGTCTGTTCCAGCCTGTTGATCTCCTGGGCTGCCAGCAATGCTTCCTTCAGGTTATCGAAGTTTTGGCCACCCACCACAGTATACCTGTAAGTGGCCAAGCTCTTCTGTCTGTCCGCTTCAATCTTTTTTCTTTTCTCCTCTTCTGCCGCTGCCGCTTCTTCTTGCTGTTTCTTCTGTCTCTCCTCCTCAGCCTTCCTGAGGTTTTCCGCTTCCTGATCCTTCTTCCTCTGTGCCTCTTCTGCCGCCTCTTGTTGTTTGCGGACCCTTTCTTGTTCTCTCCTGGTGAGGGACGTCGCCGCCAGCTCCTTCTGGTATTGCTCCATTGTCCTCCTGGCTTCTTCTGCCTTGCGCTTTCTGTCCTCCTTTTGTGTGGTGGGCGCCATCCTGCACATGTAACCAGGGCACAAGTTAGTAGGATATGGACCTTTGTCATAGGGATTGCAGGAAGTATGTTAGTATTTAGTATAGTGGCTTCGCTGCTGTTTACCTTACAGGATGATTGCTAAAAGTTGACGTAGTTGCGATGCGCTACACATAAACGTATGAGTGTGTTTTTATCGCTCTCGCTCACTAACTGTCATATATTTTCCCCTCCAACTTAAATGGAGACAGGACCGCCTGTCACCTTCCCGTGTCAACTGAAATGACAGTTATGGAGGGACTCCAGCGGCCCGAAGGTGGAACCGTGTCAACGCCCCTTTGGCATTGGTCAAGTGGTCCTTAAACTCCCAAGTGTCCCCAGAGGCATCGTAACCCTTCCATCGAATGAGGTATTTCATGACATATTTAGACGATCGACGGACCGAGCGAGCGTCTAAAATCTCATCGACCTCATATTCCTCAGGGTCGCCGTCCCGGACAGCGGGGACCGGTCCCGGTTGGACAGGGAACCGACCTGTGAACAGTGTATCACCTTTGATGTACGGTTCCAGGAAGGAGACATTAAAGACCGGGTGCCCCTTGTATTCAGCTGACATGTTCAGTTTGTAAGCATTCTGACCGACACGACGGACCACCGAATATGGACCGACCCAGACAGGGCCAAGCTTTTTCTTGACCACACCAGGGAGGTACAGGTGCTGAGAATGCAGTTTGACTAAATCCCCCTTGGAAAATGTCAGTTCCCGACGGTGTTGATTAGCGTATTTTTGTTGGTTTTCTTGGGCCGTGTGCAAGTTTCGTTGGACTTCTGACAGGGTGTCAGCAAACTCCTGAGTTAACTGGAGGGAGACCGGGTTGTCAATCCCTTCAGGGTGAGTTAAAGATTCCCCTAGCACATCTAGAGGAGACTTAGGGACTCTACCCAGGCTGAGTTCAAAAGGAGTTTTGCCCGTTGACGCGTGCACCGCACTGTTGACCGCAAACTGAATTTGAGGCAACAGGTCATCCCAATTATCTTGTTTTTGGTTAATATATGCTCTCAGCACCTCCTGCAGAACTCGGTTAGTTCTTTCAGTCTGCCCATCAGTCTGAGGGTGGTTTGCTGTGCTGAGCAGCTGTTTGACTCCCATTAACCCCATTAAAGCTCTCCAGAACTTAGAGGTGAATTTTGAGTCTCTGTCTGAGATGATATTAGAAGGGAGCCCATGTTGGCATACTACATGGTTGTAAAACTGTCTCGCTGTTTCGAGTGCAGTCACTTTGACAGTTGTGGGGATAAAAATGACCATTTTTGTCAGTTTATCCACGACTACCAGTATTGAATCATGCCCGTTGGCAGTTCTTGGTAGTGAGACCACCCAGTCCATGGATATAGTTTCCCAGCGTCCCGCTGGGATGGGTAGCGGTTGCAAGAGACCTCCGGGTGGTGTGTGCCGAGACTTATTTCTCTGACACTGGTCACAGGACTTGACATATTTCAAGACCTCCCGGGGTAACCCCTCCCAATGATAATGTTTTGCCAGTTTGCCAACAGTTTTGGCCTGCCCCAAATGTCCACCCAGGAGACTGTCATGAGCTTGACTCAGTAAGAGAGACCTTATTTCCAAATTATTAGGAATGACCAGCTTCAGCCTGCCTGAAGTGGTTTCAGTCACCCAGACCCCTCCCTTGAGCTTATACCCGAGTGCGGTAGCACGACACATACCAGTAGTGGGGCTGGGCTCAAATGTTGGGTCAGAAAGGTAGGCTTTCCTAAGTTGTTCAAGGAAGGACTTTTTCACCTTTAGTGAAGTGAGTGCACACAGGACTTTATCTACAGTATGCTGACTAAAGTTCCTTTCTTGCAAGTCAGGTCTTCTAGAGAGTGCATCAGCAGGATTCAACTTCCCTGGTTTGTAGTCGATCTGGACTTGGAACTGCTCCAGCATCTGGCTCCAGCGGTTCTCCCTCCTCGACAGCTTGGACTTCTTCTGAAAGTGGGTCAGAGCTAGATGATCTGTAATCACCTTAAAAGCTTTACCATGTAAGTATGCTCTCCACTGTTTGAGTACATGAATGATAGCTAGCAGCTCTTTATCATGCACTGAGTAATTAATCTCCGCTGGATTAAATTTCATAGACTCATACAACACAGGATGCCACTCCTGCCGTACCTTACCATCCTTTGTGGTTTTGTCAGCAGGCTGCAACAAAATAGCACCCATGGCAAAATCAGAGGCATCAGTAACCACCTGCACCGGTTTGCTGGGGTCATACACGGCTAGCACTGGGGCAGAACAAAGGGCATCTTTAAGGGTCTGGAAGGCAGCCTGCTGCTCTTCCCCCCACACATACCCGATGTCTTTCTTAGTAAGGTCAGTCAGTTTACTGGCCTTTGTGGAATAATTCTCAATAAATCTCCTATAGTAGTTAGCCAACCCGAGGAAGGATCTAACTTCAGAGACAGACTGTGGTACTGGCCAGTCCCTTATGGTCTGGACTTTCTTAGGATCCACACTGATGCCCTCTTTACTGACAACGTGGCCTAAGAATTCAATACTTTCCTTAAAGAAATCACACTTGCTCATTTTAGCATACAAGTGATTTTTCCGCAGAGTGTCCAGCACTTTCTTTAAGTGTTCAGTGTGCTGAGCTTCATCTTTAGAGAAAATTAAAATATCATCCAGGAAAACTTGCACAAACTTATCCAAATAAGGTCTGAAAATGTCATTCATAGCCCCCATGAAGGTAGCAGGAGCATTAGTCAGTCCAAATGGCATCACGTTGAACTCATAGTGTCCATAACGTGTGCGGAAAGCAGTCTTGTGTTCATCCCCCTCAGCAATTCTGATTTGATGATAACCACTCTTGAGTACTATCTTACTGAACACCTTAGCGCTAGACAGGGTATCAAGCAAGTCCTCGATTCTAGGTAAAGCATACTTGTTTTTTACTGTAATTCTGTTCAGGGCTCTGTAATCCACACACATCCGCATACTGCCATCCTTTTTCTTAACAAATAGGATAGGTGCGCCGTACGGTGATTTACTGGGAGAAATGTAACCATTTTCCTCCAGCTCTGCAATCTGTGTTTTCAACTCCTCGCTCTCCAAATAAGACAAGCCATAAGTGCGTTGCCAGGGTGGCTGGCTACCAGGTAATAGATCAATCCTATGATCTACTTCCCTTTTAGGGGGTAGTCCTGGAGGCATGTTAAACACATCAGTGTACTGAGCAACAATGTTTGCAGCAGTAGGGTGCTCCGGAGGGTGAACCTTTTTCTGAACCACTTCTTCTGGTTGAGGAGGTACCTCTCTTAGCAGCAGACAGAACATTCTGTCTTCCTTCTGGTTCCAGCTTTTGACGAACTCCATTGCATTCAGCAACTTGCATCCTTCTGGAAGCCTCTTCTTTTCCTTCATTTGCCATCCACACAGGACAAGAGGAAGAGCACTGGTGGGTGCCAAGTCAATCTGCCCATCACTGGCTCCTCTCACTTTAACTGTACCTCTGCTCCAACACACTTCAGCTTGATGTCTATTAAGCCAGGACCTGCCTAGCACGAGATCATAAAAGCCAGTGTTGAGTACCTCAAATGTAAGCGTTTCAGTTAGAACTGCAATGCCAGAACCTAATTGAACCTCAATAGGCTTGGTTATAACTCCTCCCGGGATACTTGAGGCATCTCCAAGGAATATTTTAAAGTCCAGCAGACTGACTATTAACTAAAGTTCAGCAGGCTGAACTTAATTAACTATTAGATTTAAATGAATATTATATCCACAAATATACTGATTCATTACACCGTGCCACCAGTACTCGGCCTGAAGAAGACTGAGGGTGCGCTTGACACCGAAGTGCCCGAGGGACTCGTGCACTCGGCGCACCAGCTGACTGCGTATGGCAGGCTTGGGGACCACCAGGATGGAGCCGTCCGCCATCACGCGCCTCACGCGCCCCTCCATGAAAATGAAGTCGCGGCTGCGTCTGAGGATGCGGTCGCATTCGCGTGCGCTGACATCGGGTGCCAAATCCTTGGCCGCGACGTACTGCAGTACTGGGGCGTCGTCCCACACATCCTCGGGACCGCGCTGCCAGCTGTCCTGGTCCTCTGCCGCTGCCAGGGCCAATCGCCGAGTGGTGACGGTGACCATGTCCAGGCTAGTGAGCCCTGCGGGTCGTACATCGCCGTCCACGGTAAAGGCCAGGAAGGCCGCCGCATGCCATGCTACCGGCTCATCCTCATCGTGGCGAGCCACAGTGAGATCCCTCGAGGAGGGCAGCGGGTTACGGCTGAGACCGTCAGCGTCCAGGTTGGTCGAGCCTGGACGGTGGTGCACGTCGAAGGTGTACTCCTGCAAGATAAGCGCCCACCGTGCGTACTTGCCGGTCAAGCGCTCCGACGTCATGAGCCACTTAAGTGGCTGATGGTCGGTGACCAGGCGGAAGTGCGTGCCGTAGAGATAGTGCCTGAAGTGCACGATCGCCCAGACTGCTGCCAGGCACTCCCCCTCGTAGGAGCCATAGTTGCCTTCCGCGCGGTTGTTGCTGCGGCTGGCGTAGGCCACCACATGCTCGAAGCCGTCATGCTCCTGCACCAGCACAGCGCCCAGCCCTGCCTGCGACCAGTCGGTGTGGAGGATGAAGGGCTTCGCGTAGTCAGGACGCCGAAGCACAGGAGCGCTCACCAGCAGCTCCTTGAGCTTATCGAATGCCGCCTGCTGCTCTGGTCCCCATACGTAGGCAACGCCCTTGCGGAGCAAGTCGTTGAGCGGCTTGGCTAGCTCGCTGAACCCTGGCACGAAGCGGCGGTAGTAGTTGGCGATGCCGAGGAAGGCCCGTAGCTGCGAGAGATCTGTAGGAGGTGGGATGCCTGTGATGGCCGAGATCTTCGCCAGCTGGGGTGCCAAGCCGCTGGAGGAGAGCAGGTGGCCAAGGTACTCCACCTCGCGGGTCCCAAAGGTGCACTTGCCTGGATGGCACTTGAGCCCAGCGGCCTCCAAGCGGTCCAGGACGGTAGTGATGTGCACCACGTGATCCTCAAACATCTGACTAAAGACGAGCACGTCATCGATGTAGCATCGGGCAAAGGACAGCCCGACCAGCTCCTTATCCATCACCCTCTGAAAGGTAGCTGGCGCGTTCTTCAACCCGAACGGCATCACCTCCCACTCATAGAGCCGCTGTGCTCCCCAGAATGCCGTCTTATGCTGGTCCTCCTCGGCGATGGGAATCTGGTTGAAGCCCTGACGCAGATCCAGCACTGAGAACCAAGTGCACGTGCCAATGTCGTCAAAGATCTCGTCAGGCGTCGGCATAAGATATCTGTCCTGCTCGGTGACCTTGTTCAGCCTACGATAGTCACCGCACATCCTCTTCTCGGACCAGTTGCTCGAGGCATCCTTCTTGGCTGGCATGACCGTGGGTGCCGCATAACGAGAGGAGGACTCCCGAATGAGCCGGCTGTCCTCCAGCTTGCTTGTCTGCGCGCTGATCAAGCCATCCTCGAAGTGGCTGTAGCGATAACGCTTCAGGAAAATGGGCTCCTGCGACGAGAGAGTAATCCGCATGGGGTCCCCCCTGTAGCGCCCGAGATCGTGCATGCCGCTGGCAAAGCTGGTGCTGCGCCTCCCATCCAGCAGTGTCGTCAACTGTGCGGCCTGTGCCTTGGTGAGTGTCCCCCCCAGCTTCCATGTCGGTGGAGCTGGTGGCGTCGCCTGACCTGCAGCTGGAGTCTCTCGTTTTGCCGCTGGGGTAGACTGTGGTGCTGCAGGTGTCACCTGCCCTGCAGCGGTTGGCGCTTGGCCTGCCGCGGGTACCTGCACTGTGGCAGTTGCGGCCAGCTGCTTGGCACCATCTGCCTGCGAGCGATCGTCTGCCTGCGAGCGAGGAAAAAGAAAAGGTGACTGGGACTCCCTGGGTCGCTGTGAGGACTCCTCTCTCCGCCGGCCCCCCCCCAGCGAGCCAGAGTCCTCCCCGCGCGGCGATGGGGAGGGGGGGCAGGTGCGCTCTGGCGGTGCCGGCCCTGCGCGCTGAGGATGCCACGTCGTGCCTGGCGGGGTCTGATTGTCATCGTCAGTGGAGTCATCGTCCATATCGTCGGCAGGCCGAGGTAGCTCGGGATGCCGGGCTGCGGCATAGAGAGGCGCCAAGGCTTGCGTCTGCAACAGAATCCACGTGAGGACGTTGGCGTCGATGGCCTGCCCCAAGAGGCGAATGCGGTTCACCTCAGTGAGACCGTCTACCTGCGTGAGATGCGGCGGAAAGCCCATGGCACGCTCCATCTCTGCAGGGCGTGGCCTGTCAAACATGCCAGTCTCCAGGTCGATGACCATCCCTCGCTGATCTCCGACGAAGGCGTCGCTGTCATAGCGGCTGACAAAAGTCGGCAGCGCGCGAGTGACGTCATGCAGGACCTCACACTGCGCCATGGAGGGATGTGGCAGCGCCGTCACGCGCTGGGCCAGACGAGGGGCATCGAGGATGGAGTCGACGGTGCGTGTGTGACGTGGATGAGAGGCGGCCAACGCCTCGAGAGTACCTGGCATCGCCAAGTTTGTGAAGTAGGCGCGGACGCGGTGTGCGAAGGAACCAATCTGGGCAGCGTCAATGACGGCCTCGCGGCCGACGTAGCTGCTGCAAAGAGCGGAGTCGGTGCTAACATCGGGACGGCGATCGTGGCGTGCGGCCACGTTCTCCAGGATCCACGCGAGTGTGTGTGGCGGCTGGCGCTCCTCAACAATGTTGAGGACGCGGAGCAAGTGCCAGAAGAGAGCCGTGCGGGGATCGCTGAGCGCCCTGCCACGCCCGGCTCTGGAGAAGCCCTGGCACTCCCAACCGGCAATGACGAGATCAACGGGCCCAAGTCGGGTGACATGCTCTACGGTGATGTCGCGGATGTCCATGGGCCAGTCTATCTGAGCGCGGCGGAATGCGTGCGCGGGAAGGAGGTCAGGGAATCGCTCGTGGCCCAACGCCATCTGTCGACGGGCCACCTGCTGGGCCTCTGGATCGGGATCGACGTAGACGTAGCGGCGCACCGAGATGCCGGCCTGTAAGGTCGCGAGTAACCTGGTGGCGATGCCGGCAAAGAGCTCGACGAGGACGATGCCGCCAGGTCGGTCGTCCAGAGCGTCTGCGCAGATAGGAGTCGGAAGTGGGCGACACCCCACGGCAGGGATGCCGGGCTGAGCGGGCGGCGGGAAGGTACGCTCGGCGCTGTGCTGATGTGGCGCCATGCGGAGGGCGGCCACAGCACGGTCTGCGTAGTCACGCGTAAGGTTGGGGATGCGGTCAGTGAGTGGCTGCGATCGCTCCCCGTGTGCGTGGTCCTGGTAGGTGCGCCACCGCAGGCGCGCATCCTGCAGGGCTGTGGGAGAGACACCGCGGGCCTGACGTCGGGCCGAGGCCACGCACAGCTGCTGCCACCTGTCGCGCTGGGCGCGGTCAGTCTGGTGCGAGGCCGCGTGGGCCAGCTGGTCGAGAACGGGACGCTGAGTCAAGTAGGGGTGCGGGTCGAAGTAGGCCCGCTGGCGTGCGCGCATGTCTGCAGAAGGGACTGTGCAAACGGAGCGCTCGGAGCTGTCGACCTCCTGCGGGGATTGAACCAGCCGGCGAGGGGCCAGCTGGACCCGCGGCCGGGGCTGCCCTTGTGGGACGGGCGCGTCCCGGGGCTGCCGGAGACTAGACATGAGCCGTGTGCGTGCGGCGGCCGTAAAGGGGTGACGACTGGGCGGCCTGCTGTTGGTGCGGGCCACCTTGGGAGGAGGTGACCCGGAAGGACCGTCGCCAGCGATGTGGCTGCGAGGGACGCTGACGCGCGGAGCTGTAGGGGCCAGCATCGCAAAATGCGCCTCGGAAGAAGACTGAGCGTCGTCGCCAGCTGAGAGGGACCGGAAGGGCGGAGTGCGGCGTCGGTCTCGAGGGTCGTCGTATGGCGGCGTGACCCCGTGGGTCCGCGTGTCGTCGTAAGGAGGTGTGCGGTCCCTGTCGTAGTAGGGCGGCGTGACGGAGCGGGCGCGCGTCTCGCGGAGGGGAGTCACCTCTCGCGCCTCGCAAAGGGGTGTGAGCAATCGGGAGCGGCTCGTCTCGCGGAGAGGAGTGGTCTCTCGAGCGGGTCCGATGGTCGGCCAGGTGCGATGTGCGTAGGTCAGATGGGCGCAGATAGACGGGGTCGTGCGGCGTGGCTCACGGACGCTGAGCCTGGGCGCTGGCTGCTGTATGGAGTGTGTGCCAGCGCTAGAGGAGGCCGCGGCAGACCGGCTCGTCGCAAACAAATGCGCGATGCGGCGACACTCGTGGCTCGTTGAGCAGTCGTGTGACACTGGTCGGCTGGGTCCAGCGGCGTCGGTGCGAGCCCTGCTGGGCCAGTCGTGAGTCATGGGCTGGCTGGGTGTGCTGAAGCCGGGCGGACCAGTAGGTGTGCGCCGCCTGCGTGTTGTAGGCGCAGCTGGCGGGGGCTCCTCGGGTGGCGCCGCGCTGAGGGCCTCGACGGAAGCCTCTGGCAGTCGTTCCCACTGCGTCTNTTGCGTCTCCTCCTCACTTTTGTGGGACTGGTCGTCGGATCTGCCAGGAGAAGCTGCCTGCCGCATGGCCTCGTCCTCGGATGCCGTGGGGCGAGGCCAGGTCTCGCCGGTCTGATGCGAGGTGTCGTGCGGGGGCGGCTGAGAGTCCATACTGTACTGAATGGCCACGCCAACAGGCACGTCGTGGCAAACGCGGACGTCGGTCCTCGCGGACGGTTCGCCTCAAGTGGCCGAGACCCCCCCCTGATGAGTCGTAGGCGCTGCGACTGCACCGCGGGCAAGGGCGGCGGCAGCGATGGCTGTGCTGGCCGTGGCGAGGGCCTCAGTGGCATTATCTGCCATCTGCCGCATCATCGCGCTGTGGACAGTGCAGATGCGGATCTGCTCCCTGGCCTGGGCTGCCAGGACATCCGCCTGCTGCTGCGGCGTGAGATGGAGCTTGGCACTAGGTAGGTCCGGCTCCTCGTCCTGTGACTCAAGCAGGTCCACCCCCACAGAGATCTCCTCGTCCTCGGGCCCGTCCTTATCGGTCTTGACCACTGGCCGGCCATCGTCCAGCCCCATGAAGCCATAAAGAGCGGACACTGCTGGGCGGCGATCGACGATGTCAAGGGGCAAGGATGCGGTGCGCGTCCCCCCTGTCCTCCATTCGGGGCGATAGAAGACGCGCTCTGCCCAGTTGTCGACCGCGGCGCCAATGGGAAAGAGCACGTCCTGCCCTAGGAGCACATCAAAGGACTCGAAAGGAGTGACGAGTGCGTGCCGATGGATGGTCGTCTCGTCTGCCGTGCCTGGGCGCAGAGTGAACAGTAGCGCCAACCTCGTGCGGCCGGCGACGGTCTCGGACGTACCGGCGGCGGTGTTAATGCGCGTCGGAGAGTCCTCCAAGTCAGCAGAAGAGAGTCCCAGCTGACGGAAGTAGCGGAGGCTGATGAGGACCGGCTGCGCTCCTGTGTCAAACATGATGCGCTGCGGCGCCTGGGTGTTGACGAGCACGATCCCCTGCAAATTATCCAAAAATGCGGCGTTAGGAGTGCTGATCATCCTGCGCTCATACGCAAGGCGCGCGGGCGTGGATCGCACCGCGGTGGCGGCATCGGCCGTCGGTCTCCTGGCGGCGGTGCGCAGCGTGGCTCTGCGTGACTGGAGCATCAGCTGAGCGGCCTGCCTCGTTGCCTCCATGGAGACGCCGAGCTCTGCGAAGGAGACCGCCGGCATGCGGTGCAGCGCCAGAGAGATGACCTCCGCGCTGAGCTGTACCGTCGTCATAGGTGAAGCGAGCGCATGAGGCGTCGGCTCAGCTGAGATCGTGGAGGGATCTAGGATGCGGAAGGAACGGGGCAGCCGCGGTGTCTCCTCCGTCCGGCGTCCTTGGTCTGGCCCGACGCGCTTCTGCGGAACAACGGGCCGACTGGCCGGTGCGGCGAGCGTGTGCTCGCGGCTCGCGCGCCCGACTGTGGAGCGGTTGCCGAGTGGCTGCGCGCGTGCGCAGCAGGCCAGAATGGCTGCTGCTGGCGCAGCCGGCAAACTTGCCGCGCATCCGGCCGCGGGGACTGTAACAGTGCCGTCTGCGAAGCCTGCCGCGAGGCCTGCCGCCGCGCCTGCCGCACAGCTCGCCGCAAGGTCTGCCGCAGCGACTGCTGCGAAGCTTGCCGCGAGGGCTGCCGCGGGACCCGTCGCAAGGTCTGACGCTGCGCCTGCCGCGCAGCTGGTGGCGGGAACTGCCGTCGCGCCTGCCACGCATTCTGCCGCGCAGACTGTCGTGCTGTCTGCCGTAGGACGCGTCGCAAGGCCTGCTGCGCAGCCTGCCGCGCAGACTGCCGTACTGTCGGTCGCAGGACCTGTTGCGCAGCCCGCTGCAAGTCCTGCCGCCCAGCCTGTCGCGAGGCCGGTTGCGCAGCCTGCCGCAGGTTCGGCCGCCAAAATGGCGAACCCCGGCGCGTGTGCGTTCGCGGCTGCAGCAGTAGCTGCATCTGCTGGCGCGGTCGAGGCTGCCAGGAGGCTGCCAGGTGGCGCCCCCTGGTGGCTGCTGGGGCCGAGGGGCAGGGTCACTGGGCCGGTGGCGCCGTCTATCTCGGCTGCCCCGGGCGAAGATCGCAGCGCCCTCCCCCCGATGCATGGGCTAACTGGCCCCCCGGCGGCTGGCGTTGGGTTGCTGCCGGGGTTTTGTGCGCAGCCAGGGTTTAGGCCCTGGCTGTGCGCAGCCGTGAGCGGACCGTCGGCACTGCGATCGGTCATCCGGCCGCGTGGCGCAGTCGGGACAGCCCCCCCCTGACTGAGGGTGGCTGGTCCGACTGCCAGGTCTGTGCTGGCCGGGCCGGGCCATGCGCGCGCGCCAAGTGGCGGCACGTGCGCGGCAAGGGCTGAGCCCTGGATGTGCGCAGCTGCGGGTGCGCTGTTGGCGCTTCTGCCGGCGATCCGGCCGCACAGCGCAGTCAGGACCCCCCCTTGCTGACCGAGGGTGGCGGCCGCTGCGGCCGTCGCTGCGCTGGCCGTGCAGACCTGCGCGCACGCGCCACTTGGCAGCGCGTGGGTGCAGCTGCTTTGCGCAGCTGCAGCTGCCGCTGTGACGACGGCGTGGCGTCGCCGGGTGTGCCGTGGACCTGGCAGCGCAGTGCGCTGGGCGCGCGTGTGAGCCAGCGTGCGTGCGTGCATGCTGCTGTCGGCAGAGGCGGCCTCGCCTGCCGTGCACGTGCCATGTGGCGGGTTCTGCTGGAGCCTGCTGTCTGCAGCAGCCAGCGGGGACCGGCTGTCCCTGCCTGTGCGCAGAGCTGCGCACGGGAGTGCCGCACGAACGAAGAGGGAGGCTGCGGCCGGCCCAGTTGTAGCCGTGCACGCCGCCAGGTGCCCCCGTCCCTGCCTGCCAGCTGTCGCTACGCGGGCCGACGGGAGGCCTGCTGGTGCCAGCAGGGAAGCGCAAGCCAGGGGCTCTGTCGGGGCCTTGGCTGGCGCGCGGGCTGGCCCGCGTGCGCGCGAGCTTGCGCCGGGAGATGGCGCAACCGCGCAGTCGTGCAGCCTTCCATCCGGCAGTCTGTCGGGACTCCGGCTGTCGCTGCTGACAGCTGTCAGAGCGGTGCGCACAAGGCTAGCAGAGCTGCCTGTGCGAGCGCCTGCAGCTCTGGCAGCGGGCGCTACGTCGTAACGCGGACGTGCGCGGGGCTGCGGCGCTGCCGCTGAGCCTGATGTGTACGCTGAAGCTGTGCGTGAGCCAGCTGTCAGTTCTGTGGCGTAGGACGGTGGAGCGAACGCGAGGAGTGCTCCGCACGCGTCATAGTCATCGACGTCGACGAGGCCACGGAGTCTAGCGATCTCCGCGTTGGCCTCCACGAGGGCGTCGCTGACGTCGTCGAAGCTGCAGTCGTTGGCTCCAGGCATCAATGCGGCGTCCGTCGTGGCCGTAGCTGCTGTCATCGCGGGGCGGCCACCCGTACGAGGGTTGCGTGCGCCTCGCTGTCCTGCTGAAGGCGTAGGGCCGTTGCGAGCGCGTCCGTTCTCGACGTCGCGCTTCTTCTGCAGACAGACGATCTGCAGGTGGCCGGCCTTGCCACAATAGGTGCAGTCGCCGGGCTTGCCATTCTGCGCGAGAGTGCAGTGCTGGCGTGAGTGGCCCGTCTTCCTGCAGGACCAGCAGGGATCGCTCGTAGTGGCAGTCATGGAAATGCGGCCACGCGTAGCTCCGCGCTGCTGCGTCTGCTGGGGCAGCTGAGAGCGCTGAGGCTGCTGTTGCTGCGACTGGGGCTGGCGGGCAGGCGTCGTGCGCGTCGTAGAAGACGGCAGCACTGAGGCCTCCTGGCGCACGCCAGTGGATGCTAAGCCCACACGATCGCTAATGTTGCTCCGTGCGGCGGCCAAGCTCTGCTTCTCAACGGAGAGGTAGGCCTGCTCCAGAGAATACTCTGAACCGTGGCGGTCGATGAGGGGGACTACGGCCCTCTCCCTCAGACGCGGCTCGACGGCGCGCAAGAAGATCTCCGCGGCCTCCCGGTCAGTGACAGTGCCGACATCGCGGCGGAGGTGCACCAAGCGGCGGTACATCATGCGGATAGTCTCGTTCTTGCGTCGGAAGAAATGGTGCAGCTCGTACACCTTCTCTTCAGTTGCAGCCTGGAACTCTGTCTTCAGGATGTTCCAGAAGGCTTGCACTGGATCAGCTAGCAGGGTCGCCACTGGTGGGTCACCCACAAGCTCAGTGCGGGTCCGGAGCTCGGCCTCCTTCTCACGGAAGGTGTCGCGGGCCTCGTGCGAGAGGTAGCGCATAAGCGTGTCGAAGACGTCGCGCTTAGTCAGCGTGGGTGTCTTGAGCTTTGCAGCCGCGAAGTCAGCCTGAAACTCCGAGATGGTATCTTCCAGATCACAGGTGCCTGGCCTACCGCTGAAGCGGTAGGCAGACCTGTCAGTCCTGACCTCGTGGTCACCTGCCATGGGATACCAGAAATCGTAGTGAGCCCACTGGGGAGATGGCTCAGAAGCAACTGCTGTGTGCTGGAGAGCAGGTTGCTCTTCTTCGGCGGGTTCAGTGATAGTGCTGAGATCTGAGTCTGAGTCTTCTCCACTAACCCCTTCGTAGTATGGCTGATAAGAAAGCCCACTACGGGTAGGCATACGCTGAAGGTTCTAATTGCTTGCAGGCAAAGAGAGATCTTTTAGAAGTAAGGGAAGTGTACTCTCCAGAGTGAGCACCTCAAGACTGTAATCTGGTAGGAAAACAACTAATGAAGTATGGCCCAAAAGATCACTGGAAGCACATCATGATCTTCAGAGTAGTCCTATGGCAAGGGCTTAAGCTGTGACTTTGCTCACCACTTGTGAAGTTCTTCAAGTGACTGGAAGCCTGGAGGGCTTGCTCTTCACAAGAGAGTAACTAAGTGGTCCTGAAAACACAAGAGATAAAAGTGTAAGCTTTACTGATAATCTCTGTTACTTACACCTGGCATAATGGACTTCTAAAAGATGTCTCTTCTAGGGACATCTCTAGTATTTATACTCCTGGAAATCCGGCGGGGTACGCGGCGGATCCAATGCATGTAGTCACTCTAGGAGGCTCTCCTATGTCCACTAATGTGTACAAGGCATGTACTAGCACTCCTATAGGCTAGGCATTACTCAAACCAATCAAAGCAAGGTGCGTAGGATATGCTACATGTCCCTCATTGGCCGAGCTTACCTTGGGTGGTTCTACCTAGATAGCGCCTCAAAAGTGGATCTGAAAATTGAGGAAGCTTCCTCTAGGAGTAGGTGATGCAGTCACCAAGTTATAGCCTCAATGATGCACATATACTATGGAAATGCAAAGCTTATGTAGGCTAAGGGGCTCGCGGATTTGTGCGCACAAGCTAGGGGTTTTAGGGGGTCACGAATAGGCAAGAATGTGCACATTGAAACACACACTGCCCCTTTGGTGAGGATCCGCTAGGGGCCGGTAGGTGACGCGGACTAGATCGCTCATATCTCGCGCGATACATGACCAAATGACGCGAACCCGGTGCCATTCGGAAGGTGACTCGACGCGCTACACTTTGGTAACTTGGAAATTGAGAAAAGGTCAACGTATGGATGCGTAAAGTCTATGCAAAGTCGGCCTGCCTAGGTTGATGGCTCACACATGTGGAGCTCGGTTTCGTGCGGCAACCTCGACTCAATAAATCATGACATCTCGCAATGCTTGTAAAAGTACGCTGGAGGACGAGCTCAATAATGAGAATTTGAACGTGTGATAGGATAAGCAGGATAACAAGTAGGTAGGTACATAGTTAAGATATGCTTAAAGATTATGGACGTAATTTTAAATTTTGCGTATTACTGCTGACTTACCAAAACTAAAATCACCGTGATACGTGACCATCGGCGACCATCGGTTCGCACTCTCAAACAAGTACAATCCACGCTGGCCAAAAGTGACCTCCAATGACTTTCTGCGGCGACCACACCGACCTATTCCGGCGTTTGTTATCGTAGGAACGCCTCTAACTTCTTGTGTTAGAAGTGGCGTGTGGGGTTGAGCGCGGAGAATCAAAAAGCGATAATCCATTTAATGAATTGAGCGGGCCATAAAGTTTGAGATATTAAACGGCCATTTAAAAATGTCAAAATGGTTAAACGGTGATATTTCAAGACTAGAGGGCCAACTCTAACAGACACTTTTGGGTGCGTTTTGAGCACATGTTTGCAATTTTTTGTAACCTACAATGCTAGTCTGATAGGATCATGAGTTAAATTTTTGAATAGTGCACGTCATAAGATTTCTCATCATGTAAATTTTGTATTCATTATTTTTTAAATTTTGAATCAACGTCAATAATGTTGAAATAAACGCGTGATACATCTCCAAATTTGAAACATTGTTTCTCATGATTGGCAATTACTGAGGAACTTGGAATTTTGGTGCCTTATTATATCATGAGACAACACCTTAAATCTTGATCTTATAGGAATACTGTAAAAAAATTACAAATTTCTAAGCAAATGCACCCAAATATACGCGCATTTTTAGTACCCCAATATTTGAACACTCTTTGAAAAGTGGTGTCATGTTTATGTTACAATACCTCATCTACTACATTTTTACTCTCTCATCTTCCCGCTGGTATTTCTTCAATGTGTTTGATTTAAAATGATTTGATTACCATCTTTCCCCTTGCAACACATAAAATGATGCTAATAACTCGTGGTAACTGAAGTTTTAGCTTTACTAATGCAAGCATTAAAATACTCCAATATGCTCGATGCCACCACTTTCCATTGACTACTTTCTCCGCACTGTAGTTTCTCCTTAGACACAAAGCATCATACTGGTTTACAACAATTTGAAGATGAGATACTCATAGTGGGTCCAATAGTCTATAAACCCACCCAATTGACAAAGGATTGTTTCTTATGGTTTTTGAGTTGACCAATTCGGTTCCTTTCGTAACCATCAAATTTTTAGGGTGTATTAGCCAATAAATATTACTTTTAACAGAAAATATGTAATACGTAACATAAGAGCTATTTTCATGATCAACAAACTTACATCGTATAATTTAGGGCATATGCTACCTTCAAGAGACAAGAAATTTGTAATTAAATAGCTTCTGTGCTCTAACCTTGAACTCTTGCTCACTATTGACATGGTAGGAGATGCATGAGATTCACAAGCCGTATGGAGACAATATTTATTATAGGCTAGCTGTTATGGCCCCATGGAGAGTTGGAAATTGTTGGACCCAATTGGAAAAACTATGATGTAGAATAGTTGACTGAGGTCTAAAGTAGACCTCGTCTTAAAAGTTAAGAGCTATCAAACACGACTAAGATCACGGGTTCCGGTTGCAAACAAGAGGCATGGGGTGCTAATTGTCGCAACTTTCCAAAAAATATTTATATTTGCAAGACTGTCGGCCGAAATCCTCATTTCATTAGTTCTTTGCGCAATTTTAAATTCCAACGGAGGATACAACGGAAAGTTAAGTTTTTGCGCAACGGGCCACGGCACTCGATGAATGCGCCAGAGATTGAATTAGTTTGACATTATTGCAACATATGCAATTGGCTGTATTGCAAGGATGCCCATAAAATTGTTTTTATCCACATGGTAGTTGGACTTTTTAAAGCAAGTCACTGTCGTGCGTTAGGAGATCGGGTGCGCCTTGTCGACATAAGCAACACTCAATAGACAAGCAGGCTTTGCTGTAATGAAGTCTATAATACAAATGGCTTTATAGCCAAAAAGGGAGTCAAGCGTCAAATGTTTTAATTTAAGGGAAGTGTACTTTCCAGAGTGAGCACCTCAAGACTGTAATCTGGTAGGAGAACAACCAATGAAGTATGGCCCAAAAGATCACTGGAAGCACATCATGATCTTCAGAGTAGTCCTATGGCAAGGGCTTAAGCTGTGACTTTGCTCACCACTTGTGAAGTTCTTCAAGTGACTGGAAGCCTGGAGGGCTTGCTCTTCACAAGAGAGTAACTAAGTGGTCCTGAAAACACAAGAGATAAAAGTGTAAGCTTTACTGATAATCTCAGTTACTTACACCTGGCATAATGGACTTCTAAAGGATGTCTCTTCTAGGGACATCTCTAGTATTTATACTCCTGGAAATCCGCCGGGTACGCGGCGGATCCAATGCATGTAGTCACTCTAGGAGGCTCTCCTATGTCCACTAATGTGTACAAGGCATGTACTAGCACTCCTATAGGCTAGGCATTACTCAAACCAATCAAAGCAAGGTGCGTAGGATATGCTACATGTCCCTCATTGGCCGAGCTTACCTTGGGTGGTTCTACCTAGATAGCGCCTCAAAAGTGGATCTGAAAATTGAGGAAGCTTCCTCTAGGAGTAGGTGATGCAGTCACCAAGTTATAGCCTCAATGATGCACATATACTATGGAAATGCAAAGCTTATGTAGGCTAAGGGACTCGCGGATTTGTGCGCACAAGCTAGGGGTTTTAGGGGGTCACGAATAGGCAAGAATGTGCACATTGAAACACAAATTGCCCTTTGGTGAGGATCCGCTAGGGGCCGGTAGGTGACGCGGACTAGATCGCTCATATCTCGCGCGATACATGACCAAATGACGCGAACCCGGTGCCATTCGGAAGGTGACTCGACGCGCTACACTTTGGTGACTTGGAAATTGAGAAAAGGTCAACGTATGGATGCGTAAAGTCTATGCAAAGTCGGCCTTCCTAGGTTGATGGTTCACACATGTGGAGCTTGGTTTCGTGCGGCAACCTCGACTCAATAAATCATGACATCACCAAAATTCGTCAAGATTGATGTTATTTCCACAAGAGCAAGAAAAACATTGTCAGCCAAAAATATTACGCCAAGAGGTCCCTTCAGATGAAAAGAATTAGCACCTCATGAAAGGAGGTATACAAGTTGGGTTCCCACGGGTGGGAGCACGCAGGGGTGAGGCAACAAGCATTTGTTTTAATTTGTTTGAAAGCTGCAGTCCTGTGACGTGTCTAACGGTGTCGGGACCTGGACACGTGTGTGGCTTTCCCGCACGTGTGCCGTCGACCTGGTCGATGTGTTGGTGGTTATCCTCACGTGTGGGCTTTCCCTGGTCAACTGGTCGGTGTATCTCTGCACGTGTGTCGGTGAGAAGTTGTTTGTGGTTGACTCATTCTTGGTCTTCCTGCACCTAAGTAAATGAAGAGAGGGAATCAACACTTAGTGTTCTCAAACTGAGTTGAACCTCTTTAGTTCCTATTCAAAAACTTAAGAAATTTTTGCAAAAAAGATTTATATCCTTCAATTTTTCTTACAAGGACCTTACTTCTCATAGAAATTTGCCCAAGTTGAGGGTTGCACAAGCGAACAATTTCTAGTTTGCAGAAATCACGTCTAAGCGGCTTAACACACAATACCAAGTTTTAGAGAAAATCGCCTACCAGGGCTTTCGCTTAACTTTCACAAAGTCACAGCTTACAAAATTCCAAAACTATAGTATCTGTGCCGGCCTGGCTTGAGCTCTTCGCTGAACCCCGTGCCTTAACAATTTCCACTGCTGGCTGGGCTTACTCAGCTCTTAGCTGAGGGCTTTACTGGTTAATCATGCTCTTGCTAACAGCAATTTAACAATTGAGACTTCTGAGAACTTGGAAACTGAGACAGTGCTCACCATTTTATGTGCTTTCGCACGCTCATGGTGTTTTGCCTCTGACCTGCGCTAGCAATTCTAGATTCTATTTTGCAAGCTCTTTATTCTTTTAATCCAAAATCCATACTTGGGAACTCCTGAACGCTAACATTTCTGTGGTACACTGAGAGAGAATCTCTTAAGCGTCGGCAGAAGCGTGGCTTCCTGGCTTCCCTGTGGCCTTGGGAACTCTTTCTCCTTTGCGCTCTTTATTCTCTACTCCTTTCGCTCTTGCGCTCCCTTCTGTTTCTTGGCAAAATGTGCGAGGCAAGGATGACGTGAGTGAGATCGTGCAAGGATTGTGCTTTTCCCAGGCATTACGCATGTAATTTTCCTGGGAATTCCAGCACATAGTCCCAGTGCTTAACATGCATGCAGCTCTTGTAGCTGTCCCTCGTGAAACTTAAGTTATTCGTCGTCACAAAGCATACATGCACACCTTGTGACAGTTGCGCGTGCCAACCAGCCTTCTGGTCGGCTTGCACGCTTATGTGGCCTCCCAACCTATGTCCCCTGAGGCGGCTGCTTAAGACGTGGCAGCCTCGTCACTGGTCCATTGGCAAGGTTAACTGTTCCAGTCAGCAAAGCCTGACTTGGCATCTTGCTGGATGGGGCCTTTCGTAGGTCCTCCTGGCATGGTCAACTTCTCGACTGACTTGGAAGTTGGCCGTAAAACCCACCCATCCCTGAGGGTCGTTTTTGACCAAATTGCAGTCACGCTTTCCTGGGACTTGGACTAATACTGACCGGCAAAGGTCAAGCAAATGGTCGGTGAGTTGACGTTGACTTTCTGTACCTGGGCGGCCGTGACTTGCGTCACGCTTGCAGCACCGTCAAACTGAACGTAATCGCGGCACCTTTGCGCGCTCGGACCAGAATCTGCTGGTCTTGGCTGGTCTAAGCTGGTCTGCTGCAATTAGTCTATGTTCTTCTACGTGGACCAACTTCGAAAGTTGAGAAAGTGGTCGCATGTGTGGATGCTGCTGCAAGCTGCTTCATGCAAGCCTCTCAGAGCACGCGTTAAGACATCGTGCGAACAGCGACTACGGCCTTGTCTGGCCTTGAGGCACTGCTCGATGCACACTGCTGCATGCTGCCTTGCAACATCACCAATCAAAAAGAGCTCCTTTCTTTCATGGAAATCAGCTGCAGCTCTAAGTGGTGTAAAAAAGCAGAAGCAAACTGACGAAGAGGTGCGCACAGTGAGGCTTGTATAGTAGCAGAACACTTTCTATCCCATCTCCACCCTATCCCTGCAGCGAGTGAGTATAGCCAATAAGAAGAGATCAGCAATTTGAGCGATCAAAAAAGTATCATGGCGGCCCTGTGTCAAGGTGCATCTGCTTTATTTGTGCTACCTGCAGTCGCCGGATCAGACTTAGCAAGGAGAAGGCATGCTCCGTCATGTTCTAAGATACAACCTACGATCAAATCTTCTGTGCACACGACCACTCTAAGAAGTAGCTGGACTGGCTCACGCAAGTTTCTGAAACATACTCCACCCAACCCCATACTGAGAAATCCTCATAGACGAAGTTTGGCTTGTCCCAGAGCTGAAGAGGTGCGCCCATCTTCAGGAGGATCAGCTCCCGGTTCCACTTCTGTTCTCGAAAAGGAGGAAGAGGGGGTTGCAGAGAATGGAAGTGTGAGATTAGGCTGGTCGCCAGAGCTCGCAAAAAGCTTGCAGAAAGCAGATGCTGGCGAGAAGTTTGATTGGAATGCTCACTGGTACCCCATGGGTAAGCTCTATAGTTTTTCCTTCACTGTGAAGTAATTGTAGGTGCTCTGGGACGTGATCATAACTTATCAGCTTATATTTCATAATAATAGATAGCAATACCCCCCTTGCCAATTCATATGGGTCTGCCCTTGCAGTCTGTTCAAAATAGGCCTGTAACATTAAGCAAACGATTTGGATGACCAGTTCTTAAAGCAGTTGGAGGATAGTCGCCTTAAGCGTTCGCTTGTGTCCTGTGGCAAAGGTTGATGCGAGGCTACTCTCTATCTTGGGCTGAGTAATTGCAAGCTTGTATAAGGAAGTAATCTCGAAGCTATCTCAATGGCATATGAGATCGAATCTATGTCTATCATTCCTGAGTATTCATACAGACAAATGGGACACTTTGAAGCTAGCAGTGATCTTTCATAGGGTGCCTTTGCATAGCACGTGGAGAAGCTCGTGGGTCATGACATGTTGGTCTTGCGTGGTGCTGTCCTGAAGAATTAGTCAGAGGGTAGAATACAGAAGGGAGGAGGGCCATGCTACTTAAGAACCCTTATACTTACAGAACTGGGTTCCACCGATTCAAGCGTGGGGGGGGGAAAGGCAGCGGGGTGTAGATGCTCCTTCTTACCTTATAAAGCACATTTCGGTGGTGATGGCAATGGGCTTCTCATGTGTTGTGCTTCTTAAATGTAACACGTGCCCTTTCAAAGAGGTGAGGAGATCGTATGACTTCTAGCATGTTACCTGCAGGTAAAGAACTTGACAGACGAGCACGTGCTGGGGGCCATCACGAAAGAACCATGTTTAGGGAGCGTATCTGCTAGGTCAATTGGGAGGGATGGTACTGTCTTTGCTGTCGTTCCCTGGTCTTTGTCTTAGCCACCTTTGAGGAGTGCCCATTAGCTAGTGCTACTGACCGCATGCTCCTTCACAAACTTCTGCAGAGGGGTGAGACATCAGGTAGAACTCGTTAGAACTCTTGGGTCCACTCACAGTACGCTCCGAGGAAGAAGAGTGTGACACTTTCCTGGTTGATGCCGGGGCCCTTGCAACTCTTGCAGCTATTGTGGCGGACTTACAGAAGGACAGGCCCCATGCCATCACCATCCTCGGTCACCCGCTTGTCGCGTGGTGGGACAAAGTGACTGACAAGTGGCAGGTGTTCCTGGACATGTGCCCGCACAGGTATGAGGCTCGCTCTTCCTCTCCCTCTCCCTCCCTCTCCTCCCTGGCATGTCTGCTCGATCTGCGTTTCATTACATCGTGTGTAGCCACGCCTGGTTGTCACACTCCTCCCGCACCTATCAGATGCTTACATGCAGGAGCACCTTCAGCCTGCCAGCTGGCAGCGTCCTGCAAAGGCCGGCACTAGAACGTAACCTGAAGGTGGAGGTGGGAGTGGCGTGGGAGTGGACTAGCCCCCCCAAGGAGGAGGCGCTGGCGCTGGCGTGAGCAGTGGCGAGGGAGAGTGGGGCTGGGCAGGCTGGCGCCGCTGTCGGAGGGGCGCATCCACGAGAGCGGCGCGCTGCAGTGCTCTTACCACGGCTGGACCTTCACCGCCTCCGGATCCTGCTCCTCCATCCCTCAGGCGCCCGCCTCCACCCCCGACGTACGTGCAGTCATCCCCCGCTTGCTCGCGCACGGCAGGCCAGAGGGGACCCCTACTGCTGTAGCCAGCCCCCCTCCCTTCACCTCCGCCCTCTCGGGCGTCTCTCGCCGCTCCACCTCATGCTTGCTGGTGTCCCCCCGGCTCTACTTCGAGGATTAGCCCTCCCAGATGCGGCTCTGGTGCTCCAGTCGGTCTGCTCAGGGCGTGTGATGGTTTGTGCTCGCAGACGCCAGCGTGGGGAGCACGGACGCAGGTGTGTGGGCGTGTGGGGCTGTGCTCCTTTTGTGTGCTCTGGGGGCTTCTCTCCCTCCTCCTCCTCTTCCTCCTCCTACTGCTCCTGCTGCTTGGGGAGATGCTCTGGGGCTCAGTCCTGGCCCCTGGCCAGACCTAGGCGTTCACACACTATGCGATGCTTGCCTGAGAGGAGGGCAGGTGCTGACCCGGGAGTGGGGGACATGGGCGTGGGGGGGGTGGGGGCATGCAGGCGCACCGGTCGCCGCGCGCGTGTGCCAAGGTGTACCCGAGCCGGGAGCACCAGGGCATGCTATGGGTGTGGCCCAGCTCCGACCCCGCCGCCGCCGCCCTGGCGGCCAGCACAGCGCCCCCCACTATTCCCGAGCTGGACGACCCAACCTTCGCCTACGACCTCAACGGGCGCGACATGCCTTACAGGTGTGCTCTCTGTGGAGCACGTGACCGAGCATGCTCCTGCTGCTGCCTGTGCTGCTACTGCTGCATGGTGCGCTCGAAGATGCGGTTGTGTGCTTGCGTGCGCCGTGCCTGTATTGCTGCTGCTGCTGCTGCTCCTGCTGCTGCTTGCGGTGTTGCCTGCCAGGCACTATGTCTGACTTTTTGCATAGAGTCTTGCATACAGCTCTAGCTTGCTTGATGTGCTACCCGCCCCGCAACCGTGCCCAAGGGGCAGCTGGCTGTTGCTAGCTTGTGCAACGCTCAAGCTTCTTAAAAGGGGAGGCTTCGGCCCGAAGAGGTTGTGGGTGCCCTGCCTGCCTTGTCCGCTAAAGCAGGCCCGGCCTGGCTGCTCGGCTTGTCTGCTCTGTCTGCCCTGTGCACGACTGTCTGCAGCTATGAGACGTTGATCGAGAATTTGATGGACCCGGCTCACGTGCCATTTGCGCACCACAAGATCATGGTCAGTGCGCTAGCTGCCCCACCTTGCCTGCGGCTCCTCCTCACTCCCGCTCCATCTGGTCCCCTAGTCCAGCTCAGGACGAAGCAGTGCGCTACCGAGCTGCTTGGGGCCTTGGAGTGCATATTCTACCTTGCTCGTTTGTTCCTGCAGCTTGCAGCTGTTGCGCAAGTGGCTTGCCACCTGCTCATGGGTCGTCGCTTGCCACTTGTCGCTCGTATGAAAGCAGTTTTTTTGCGGCTGCTGCCTCTGCTGGTTTCAGGAAACATGTAAAACAATCGGTTTTCTTCCCTCCCCCCTCCCTCCACCCCCCCCCTTTCCCCTGCCTGCCTGCTCTTCCCCTTGTTCTCATCGTTGGCATGTATTTGGGGAAGGTGTGCTTGGGAGAGCGCAGAGCAACCGCAACCTGGGGAAGCCCATCAGCCTGTCGGTGGAGAAGATCACGGCCAACGGCTACACGGGGCAGGCCGACCGCGGGCCCGCCACGTTCTACGGCCCCATCCTCTTCAAGCTGGACCACAATCTCCCTCCTGCCAAGAAGGTGCGCCAGCTGGCCCTGTTTCTTTTGTAGGAGGGGCCGAGCTCCGAAAGGGCGCCGTGTGGCTGCCTGCCCAGCGCGTGCCTCTCGTCTTGTGCTCTGGCTTAGCCCATTCTCGGGCTGCCCTGATCAGAGAGTGTTCTGCATAAGTGCTGGTTTAATGCAGCTGTGAATTTCAGATCGGGGCGGCATGGTTTGTCTGCTTGGTGCTTCTTTCCTCTTTCAGTCCTTCCTCGCCCTTGCCATGGTGTGCATGGCTGCCCCTCTTGCATGCACCTGGAGGCCTTCCACACTAGCAGCAATAGCAAGAGCCATGAGTGCGCAACATGGCATTTCAGGCTGCCCCTCTGGCTGTGTCGTACTCTTCTCTGGAGCCCGGGAGAGAACGGCACGAGTCTCTTGACCGGGCCAAGGAGGCATGGGAACGTACGCTGCAGCCCCCCAACGGTGCAAACTTACAGCTCGGCAGCAGTTCAAGCTGATCCCTCCCGTCTCGTCCAAGGCCCTTGCTGTGTGACGTGCCTCCTCCTCCTCCCATCCTTGCTGTCCTAGCTGACATGATCTTGAGTAGTTTTTCTGAACTTCATTGGACTCGGTCTTGCTCCTATCTCGTTGTGTGGTGGGAGGGGGGGCTTGGGGTGGGGGGGAGAGCAGAAGGACAACATACTCAGCTCCCTGACGCGCTCGCAGAGCCAAGTCGGGACAGAGGGGGCCAATAAGGCGAGCCCCGTGGGCCAGGAGGAGGGCGCCCTGCGGGGCCAGGTGGCGGGCCGGGAGGAAAAGGTGGAGCTGAAGGAGGCAAAAGAGGAGGGCGAGGGCGTGGCCCGGCGCATGGTGATGCTGTTCTACTGCGTGCCTGTGGCTCCCGGCAAGAGCAAGGCCTTCTTCGCGTTCCCGCGCAACTTTGCGACGCAGATCCACACGTTCATCCCGCGGTGGCTGTTCCACCTGGGGCAGCTGACCATCCTGGACTCCGACCTCTACTTCCTGCACCAGCAGGTGTGCTTTCTCATACGCGCCTCTTGCTCACTCGTTCTCGCCCTTACCCCACCCTCGCCTCACTGCCACTCTCTTGCTTTTGGTCTCTCGCCCGCTCTCCGTTTGCTCGCTCTGCCAAACTCTATCTGTCATACACTCGCTCTTTCTTTTCCTTGCATCAACTCCGTCTTTCCCCTTCCTTCTGTTTCCAATTTTCTTTGCTCACTTGTTCTCCCCTGACTGGCTCTAACTTACTCTTTACCGTCGCTCTCTTACTCGCTCTCCACCCCTTCTCTCAGCTCCTGTTCTCTCTCATTCTCGCACTCTCCTCACACTTAGTCTGTCTTGGAACCCTCTGCTTGCGTCGCTTGTCGCGTCATACCTCTTTTTCACCACTGCTGCAGAGCTGCAGTTTTGGGTGGTTCCACCACCGCAGGCATGACGCCCTGTGGTGCGGCAGCGCGTGCCACCTGGCAGCCCAGCCTACTGCAGCATAGCCCATCTATTTGAGCCGCACTGTGTCACATGGCACCAGAGAAGCCTGCCAGTGGGTGATGGAGTGGTCTGGAAGAGAGACTGAATGAGTGGCCTGTGCCCTGGCCCCCTTATAGTGCTGTCGTGAAGGGCCTCATCCGTCTGTCTCAGATCTCACTCAGGCATTTGCGGGTTTGGCTTCAACGCCTGTTAGAGCTAGGCAAGCAGATCTGCAATCGTCTGCAATGGACGCAAGTGACATGGCAGGCAGGGTTCGTGTGGTTCTGTATGCATACAGGCAGAAGCAGAAGTTGCCGGGGCATCCACAGCAAGGGCTGAGGCAGCTGCTATTTTGATCTTGCTGGGCGGAGTGCGTGCAGTCTGCTTCTGCAGTTCGATGCACCGATGGGCATGTTCTCATCCACTCTTTGTGCTTGTTCCTGGGTACCCCTGTGCTTGCTTTAACAGGAGAGACGGCTCGACCACGTGGTCGGCGGAACGCAGAATTACTTCAAGGCGTGCTACATGCCTACCGCCTCCGATGGACAGGTGTCAGCGTTTCGGCGGTGGCTCAACAGCTATGCAGGGGGTGGTCCCGCATGGGGACCAGGCGTCGTTGACGCGCAGCTGCCGCCCACGCCGCCCAAGGAGCAGCTCATGGAGAGGTTAGATGCTCCTTCCCCTTGCTTTTGGCTCTGTCTCACGGTGGCTTTCGCTGCAGCTGGGTCATACGTCTGTTGCCTACGCCTTTCCTATGGGGTTTCTCTGTTTTTGGTGCAACACTGGTGCTGCGCTGCTGGCTATCTGTTGCATTCTTTTGCACATTGCCGCGTGCAGAAAATTGGGCATGGGTAAGGACAGCACGTGCCTCAAGTGTTCGTCAGGTTTAAGCAGCTTCACATCAGCTTCAGATCTACCTGCTGGTGCTGTGGTACAAAGTGGAGAAACAAGTTGATCGCTGTAGGAGCAAATGGACTAAATACATGTGCATGTCTAATCGGCAACATATCATTCTGGACAATGTGCAGATATCATTCACATGTGGAGCAGTGCCGCTCCTGTCGCGGCGCATTGAAAGGTTTCCGCATCTTGCAAGCTGCTCTCTTCAGCTCATCGTTCCTCATCCTAGCAGGACTGGCTCTGAGAGCTGTCACACAGAAGGTAGCAATGGCTCCCCCTGCGGCTGTTCCATGGGTGGTCTTGTCAGGGCTTTGCTTGGCAGCTGCAGCATGGTTAGGCAAATTTATGTATGAGAAGTATTTCTTCTCAGACTACGTGCATGCACTTGTGAAGTAGGCTAATAAATCAAGCATTTTCTTGTACAAAAATATGTAACATGACCTTTTAGAAGTTTGCAAGCGAGTGGAGTTGGGTGTAAGCTACTATTGAGGATTTATCTTTTGCTTTCTTTCAATATTATTAGTAACCGCCTGCTGAGTAGGAGTCCAGCAAATTTTGACAAGTGAGTAATGTCGTATTTATAATAGAATTGTATTCTGCAGACAATGGCTTAGTTAATACTTCTGGCAAGCTGATGATTTCTCAACAAATAGATGATGCCCCCTTCCTTCTAAAAGCAATACAGATCTCACAGCAGTAATACTGCCTTAGAACGGAAATATCCACCCAGCAATGGGGACATAAATGAACCACAGTCCTCATAATGTTGCACATTTACTTAAGAAAATACTGATGCACTACTGTGGCACCATGGAGGAGATGGTAAAGAACAGGATATATACAGAGGAAACTGGTACAGTAAGGTCGAGTCCCCACACTGAATCTTTTAGGGAACGGACTTCTTGAACCCTTCATACATGGATCAAAGACGAAATGTGACAACACAGTTACTCAGGACACAGAACAAGAGTAGAATTCTAGGGCCACACATTGCCCAAAGAGCTTGTGATAAGGAATCTCTCAGTCACACGAGCCCACACAATATGTTAGAAACAGCTAAGGATTTACACTTCCACCTTTCCATCCTGCACTGGACACACACCATATGTTTAAAATGTTGTCCAATAATCATTGGCGTCAAAAGTAGCTGCATTGAAGCAGCAATCATACAGCTCATTACAGGGGAACTGATTTACCTTAGAAGTAGTGTTGAAATCAAATATACACGATATGTAAATCTTAGCTTGATATGACACTGTACTGCACACCATCTATTGTATGAGAAATGTCGACTAAATTGGATGCTTTGGCGCCATGTCTGCAAGAAGCTAAAATGTAGCCACTTTCCAGAATGTTGCCTAAGCTTGTGTTGATGCCCAAGGAGCACGCCTTAACCCACTAAACCTAGAGGTGGAATTCTTCACTTCCTCTTGACGGGGTCGAATGTGGAGACACCGGCAACGGCAATACCGATGCCAGACAGCACTACTCCACCAGCTACCACGCTGAGCAACAGGTTTCTCAAAGAGGGAGAAACACCAGGAGACGCAGCCTCGGCAATCTCAGGGACCACTGCGGCAATCAAAAGTCCAACTGAAGAGAAAGCGACCATGTTGTGCTCCTTCTCAGCGCTGCACGAACCCAATAAAACGTCATCTAGAAGGTTAGATGAGACACCAAAAGCTCCTCACGAGATTGCAATGACCACTACCACTTCTCATTCCCGTGGCGAGTAAATACACCAGGTGCTCCCAAATGGTGACAGGCCCAAACGACAGATTCCGGATTTTCATGCATTGAGGAACCATGAACCAATTCCAAAGAAAACCAAACTAGGCCCCATCCTAATAATAGTATCACAAGAGCATTCTCAATTCCACGACACCAATCACCACGAGGATTGCTTTCGCTTTTGTTAAGACTCCCATAAAACTCAGAACAGTATCTCGAGGGATCCAAGAGCTACTGAATGTCTGGTGGTAATGATGTAGAAACAGGTCACTCTCAGTTGATGACAAGACACAATACCTCATCACAATTCTGCTCTTGTTGAGCGCAAGCTTCTTGGGTGCAGCAAGGACCACGCTCGACCTGGAGAGGGTCTTCTCAGCCAAAAAGCATGAGGGAGCAACTGCAGCCACACAGGCAACGGAGGCAGTGACGGCGGCCATTGCTTCTGCTTAAGGTTGCTAGGCAAAGATGGTAGAAAGTGGGAGAGAGGAGTGTGCCTGGCTTCGCAGATGTCTCTCCTGTTGCTTAGAGTGATGGTTGCTATGAGTCTACAAACAGAAAGTCGTGAGGAGAAAGATGGCTACTGGCAGGGCCGGGCACGTCCGGACGCAGGTTCGGGATCGTTAGTGCGGATAAGGATACGACCACTACTGATCATTGGTTGGTCGCACAATCCAACCAATTGTAGAAAGAGCCCTCCAGCGGATGCGTTAAACAGCGTTAAACACCATCTTTGCCCTCCGTTTCGAGAAATGCCTGACGTGGCCTGCATCCGCGAGTTCATTGGCGCCACTACAGATTGAGCTTTTACCCCATGCTGCCGTACGTATATGTCAATACTGCGGAAGCCAGCGGAAGCAGTTGTTGACGACCTAACATTCGAGAATCTCGACGTTATACATGCCCCGTTGGACAAGGGGTTCTGTCATACACAGAAGTTCGCCATCCTCGTTACTGCAAGAAATGTACCGGTACCAACCGGTACTGACCGGTACCGAGGGACGACACGAGGGGAGTCCAGTTCAACGAAACGCTAGTCAATGTTTGTTGGCCCTGTATGTAGTTGGCTTCAGTTGGCTCGTCGATATCAAACCCTTAGGTCTTCTTCAACTTCGGACAACGTCGGTCTTCTCGCACACTTCCGCTTACTCTTCACTTTCCACTTGCTTATTGCCAGCCATGGCAGCCAGCCTTCAAAGGGATTGCTCTTTTCACTTATATCCCAAAGAAGACAGACGTCCTAAGCTTCCCAAACTTTATGGGCTGGAGGAGTACGAGGTAAAAGAAATGGGATCAAAATTGCGAACGGGTCGCTTGCAAGAGTATGTTGGTGATGTGAGGGACAACAGGCAAGATCTTGTGATGATATTTTCCGTTATACTAAGCCAATGCACTTATGTAGAGGGCGTCAATATTTGCGGGCAAAAGTTCGATATTTACAAGTGGTCCAAGTTGGAGGATCAGATATGACGTAAGCAAAGGGATTTTTGGCGGACGTGTAGGAGTAGACTAATATCAACCTGACCGTTTCCTTTATATACTATTTTGGAAGTTAGGCCCCACTTTCATGAATGTGGCCCCACAAATAAAATTGGTACAACATTTTCTCCTTGGGTGTGTTGTTTCAACAGATCGAGTAATTTGTTAGTTGCACTAATTGATTCGTGATGCAGTCAAAGTGGCATAGTCTACTAGTCACCCTTGATTAAGTCTTCTTTTGTAGGATGAGGATCAAATGTGCACCCCATTTCGCTTCAAGGCCGTATTCAAAAGTTGGTTTTAGCGCTCATACCATAGTAGTCGTTGGCAACCGAATGAGAGACTTCCTGCAATTACATTAGAGTTCGACATCAAAGTCCATAAATGAGTGCAATGACAAGTTTATGGCTAGCCAATCGTGCTGAGTTTTTGACAATGTGCTCTACTGGATTCTGCAGTGATTCAATGACGGTGCCAATGGATGTAGCAACCTGGTTCGCCTCTTTAGGCCATGCACTAGCTATGAAGCGAGAGCATGAATCAAAGAAGGCTTTCGACAAATAACATTTAAACATGACTGCTTGGTGGATCTTCCTTGTACATACTTGCCTGGTATGCAAGTACTCCATTGTGCGTGCACCGTTAAGAAGTTATCTATTAATCACATTTACGTCTCATAATCCAGATATTATGAAATGTGCACATATTACATCTGCAACTTTATAGTAGAAGTATGCATTGTAAACCACGGTCACAGTCAATGTGCTTGACTTTCCCAAGTCGCATATCAAACTGCGGCTCACCTTCATGGCCAACCTAGGTGAGCACTATCGGTCATCATGCCGCAATGAGCAAAGTGCAAGTGCCGGTTGTTAACCCAGGGGAGAATTGAATAGACTTCTAGAACCCACACTGATTGATCATGGGAAGAATACTAAGCGTCCTCGTGCAAGGGCCCCTAAGCGGCGGGGCTCGGGCCTCTAGCTTGCAAATGTCCGAGAAGACTATGAACATCCTAACCCCAGTTCAAGGTGTCCAAGAACAGGAATGGACATATGGCGTACTCAAACACCGCCAGCGCATGTGATTTCCACGAACCCCCTCCTGTAAATTTCGCGGGAGTCTCTCCGGCATTGTGTTAACAACGTCCTCAGCTGCTGTCCATATCGAGCCTCTTCCATCTTTGCAGAGGCATACATGGATTCTTACATGATTGTTTGCAGGATTAGAATCAAGGCACGACCCCACATCACAGAATTGCTAGAAGCAACACATGCATGTGAAGCACCAGCTGCAAACCCTACCCTTCCTCCAGGCAATTCGAGCTGGTGCATGATGACATTTAGCTCGTCGCATCAATCTCGTGACATCTGCTCAGCTCGTGACCACCACCTAGCGCCTGCATGCGGATGATCATATACGGACCATCAGAAGGAGGAGGAGGAGGTGGAGGACAAGGAGAAGGAGGAGGTTGAGGTAGTGGAGGAGGAGCGAGTGAGGGGAGCAGAGGAGGAGGAGCACACAGAGGAGAGAAATAATGCAAACGAGGGAGGCACAGGAGGCGGAAGAGCAAGGGACAGGAGGGCTGAGGCCGGCACGCACACGCAAGTGTGACAGCGGCGGGGACAAAAGGAGCAGCAGCTACGAGGAGCAGCAGTCGCAGCCGCACCGGCAGTGGCAGCAGGAGAAGGAGGAGGAGTGGCAGGCGCTAGCGCTCAACCATGATGTCATGATGACATCACGGACCTCCTCATGTGACAACTGGCTTTCCCTCGCCCACACGCGCGCTGCACCGTGGGCAATAGCTGCTGCCCAACACCCCAGGCCCTGTAGGGGCAGGAGTCGCAGGACACCGCAGCAGCAGCAGCAGCAGCATGCAACGCGCGCACCTGCCGTCAGAGCGCGCGTGCACACTCACCCCAAGCCAAGTGCTGTACTCCAGACATGCCTGCAGCGCTCCCCCTTCCCACTCCCCTGGCTCGCTCGTAATGGGCATTGAAAGGCGGTGGAGAGATCCAGCACAAGCGGAAGAGGGCACGCGCACGTGGGAGAATAAATGTGAATGTAACCACTGCCGCTGTTTGCTGCCCCCGTGGCCTGTCCGAATGCACGAGACCCACGACCTCTCATATACCCGCCCAACCTCTTCCCCTGCCCTCAACCCATGGGCAACGAACAACAGCCGGCCAGAGTTTAACCAAACACGCACACGCATACCTTCCTGTCCACCTTCCTGGCAAGTGTGTATGTGTGTGTGCGTGTGTGTGAGCATGGATGTGCGCATGGGTGTGCACGCCCTCCAGGGTGAAGAGATAGCCAAAGCTTGCAAGCTCCCGCCCCGCTGTCGCCCTCCCCTCGCCCTGCCCTGGGGTTCAAGGTAGAGGGTTCATATTTTTGACACGCAAGTAAGAAGCTGCAGCAGGGGCTCTGGGAGCTTGGAGGGGGCTGAAGGTGGCCCAGGGATGAAATGAGGGTTCCAGGTTCAGGGTAGTCAGTTCTCAAGTACACTTGCGGCCGGGAGTGGGGCCTGCCTGGGGCAGACGCAGCAGGCGACAGCGACAGGCCACAAGCCACGGGGTTTGGGCGTTGGCTGCGAGTGTGAGGTTTTGGGAGGTGCATCGGGTCAACAGGCAGGAGATTGGCAGGAGATTGAATATTCTGAACTCGCCTTCCAGTGCTGGTGGAGCTTCTGGTGGAAGCAAAGTGTGAGGACTTCCTGGGGTGCTTGGACGTGGGGCTGGTGTATCTGCAAGGGTGGGTGAATGATTGGCAGTTGGTGGGCAGGAAGGGAGCGGATATTGTGGGAAAAACGTTTGCTGCAAATCTGGTAGCGAGCAGACGATGGCGACGGGGCGTGCGGGACTAATTGGCTGTGCGCCACACCAAGATCAAAAAATACGCGGCAGACCTTGTCGAGGGCAGTGGCCTTGCCCGCGCAGGGAAAGAGAGGGGCTTAGAATTCAGGGTTTAGAGGGGAGGGAAAGGGCAGGCACATAAAGTTGGGGCCTTGAGACAATTCCTTTGAGGGGAAAGGGGGGGGGATAAAGGGGAAGGTGATGGGAGAGGGATCCCACTCCCCTGCAAGCTGCAAGTGGGGTGGGATGCGTGTCAGCTCCAAAGCCGCATGAATGGGTCCCACGCGTGAGGGGATGCACACAACTTCTTTCCGGAGAGGAAGGAAAGGGCAGTAAAGGCGAGAAAATCTCGCCCCCTTCCCCTCACCCCATACGGACTGGGAGACAATGTGTTGGGCGGGGTTGAATGAAGACAGCACCCCCTTTCCTCAAAAGGAAGCAAGCACTTGTTGGCCTAGAGGCAGGCAGGAGGAGTGATGAGCGTCATTCTTCGGGTTTTGAGAGTAGCGGTTTTGGAGGAGGAGCCCAGGGTAGGGCGCACCTGGCAGACAGGTGTCACGACGAGGACATGCGGCTGTGCATCCCGGCTACGCCCCCTGCTCTGCACAACCACAACAGGCGGGGCCAATTGGAAAAAGATCCCACAGAGCGCAGACAGCTGGCACTTGAGCAGTCAGCTGAAAGCCAAAGAGTTTGCTGCAGGGGACAGGGTCTATGCTGAGCTGGGAGGAGGCTGGGGGGCAGATGGCTGGAGCAGAAGAGGCTTTTTCCTACGCGCAAAGGGTGGCCCCCTTGGCTTGTAGGGCTCACCTGGGGCATACCTGGGCCCCCCCAATAGGGTTGCAGAGGACAAGAAATGTCCATACTTAAAACACTGGAGAATTTTCAGTCACCGCCACTGCACTCTTGGTTACTTGTTGGGATGCATTTCGCCTGAGGAAGACTACCAGGAGTCTAGGTGAATGCATCGCCCAAGTGAGTATTTGAAGCTCGAAGTCGGAGGCACAGAGGGGCCCGACTCGATTGAGGGTCTCGTGAGCGGCATAGACTTCCTCCCAGGCTGCCATGCCTTCCACTGGCCTTGCCTTTTGAGCACCGAGCAAGGGTTTAGCAGCTGTGGGTGTATACGGATGAAGGCATATGTAAGGGGTTTGAGGAGTTTAGGGGTTCAAGGAAGAGGAGAAGCACCTCAAATGATGATGATGATGACGATGATGTCAGGTCGGCTGCCAGGCGGTCCGCTCCACTCAGCCTCTCGCGCCCCTTTATCTAACTCCTCTTTTGAACGGCACGAGCACACCGCCGCTCGCTCAGCAGGAACCAGGCTCATGCTGCCTCGACGAGTGCGTGCATGTGATTCACATGTGGCCCCCTGGCCAATTGCCAAGCAGCGCCATTCCCTTCTTGGTTTGCTCTCACTGGCCTACAGTCCTCAGCCTCATGCAGCCACAGGGCCGAGAGTGGCGCGGTGGGCGGGAGGGGTGCATCAGTGCGAAGTCAACCCCAAGGGTCTTAGCAAAGCCGGCCAGGTAAAATATGCAATTAAGAAGGGAGATGCTCGCTCTGGAGGCCCAGATGCAGCTGCACGTACTGGTTGCAGAGCTGCATGCAGCTGGTAAGGTGCTCAAGGGGTTCTGGAGACATTCAGGGCGGAGGCTGATGGTGCTGGTGCTGGTGCTGCTGCATGCCTGCATGCTGGGCAGGACCTAAGCTGGTACTACACTGATCGGAGAGTTTGAATACGATATAAAAGATTTAGCATGGTAGGTGCGGAAAATTCTCTAATTGCTCAGAGGCAAGAAAATACATGTGCCGGGTTCTGCCTGCTGAGAACGTGGAGGCATGTGGACTTGGACACATGCAGGAGAGAGAGAGATGCAGCTAGCGGATGCGAACAAACAGCAGAACAAGGTAATATTCACGCCAGCTAGAGGCGACCAGAAGCGAGTGGCAGCGGCGACGGATTGCCATTTTATTCAGATTTTATTAGTGCACTCGATGTCAAGCAGCGGTACGCACAGTACGGCAGGTACCAGGGTCTTTTAGTGGTGGCTAAGTTTTATGGAGGATTGCCAACGGTGGATGACTGTCAGCATGCGCGGAGTCCAGCTGGCTGCAGCTGTATGTTCTTTCGATCCAGAATTCTTCGCGTAAGAAAGATCTACGCGAAGGTGCAGACCCACACCGAAGACTGCAACACTAGCTGCCGCAAGACATTTGCACGAAATGATGGAGCTCAAAGTTGAAAGATATTGATTCTATCAGCTACAATCGAGACTTTAAGACGACCAAGTCATGCCTTTGCTGGATAACGATGTTCCAGCTGCTATAAATGTTGCACTCATTGCTTTCATACACGAAGGGTAGTCTATTACCTGCTGGAGGAATGAGATCGCTCTCTGAACTTGCTCCATCTTGGAGACCGAACCCAGGGAGACCAAGCCGTGAAACCAAGACATATAGGTACATCTTTGTGCTATATGTGCCATATGCTACAAAATCTGAGTAGATGTTGCTTTTGTTACTCTACTGGCAAAGCTTTTCCCCACATGCACCAAGCTCCTATATAGCTGCAGCAAAGGAAAAATAATGCTTATTATTCTTTACAATATTACTGCATGAAATTTTGACAGACGCAATTTACGATCTGGCCATAAATTGGCCAGTTGACGATTTCAATGTTGTCTTTTATTGAGAAATCGTATGGCTTTTCCTTTTCATTTACAGTCCGCTCCTCATTCAGCTCTCATCTTTGTGGATGTTTGTATTGATCGTTTTGTGTAGGTCTCTGCTAGGAAGCACCCAAGGGCGAAGTTTGGTGGATTTGTGTGAGCTTCCAGGCAGCGGAGATGCAACTCTTCTGCTGCTTGGCTCTGGAGACATCCGCCATATTCTAAAGACAACTGCTGAAAACGTACCAGCCCTCAGCCAAGGTTCACAACTATGCACCTTGACTTGTTCTCTGCTTTCAAATATAGCTATCATGCAAGCCCATTTAAGATGTGAATCACATTGACTTCAGACTTTGAAAGACAACCTATATGTGGCCCTTTACCATATTAAATGCACGATTGGCCAACAGCCCTTGCCTTTGATTGCCATTTGGTGCTATGACTTTATGATCAGAGAATACACAACAAAGGCTATATGCAGCTCTTTCACATATCAAGGTCACACAAACTTTGCAAGATGTTCCAAAGGGGCATTAGTACACAATGTTTTCTGTATTGGATCCTCTAGCGCACAGAAGTTGACTTTCTTTGCATGTTTTTGGGGCTTGATTCCCCAAGCGACGTGCACGCGACTACTGCCCCAGATATATATGCCCAGCCTTCTTGTGGATATTAGGAAATAAGAGGGTACTCTGACGCCAGGAGAACAGGAAATATGTACGGCAATTACCTGCAAGCGTACATACGGTAGCATGTTCATGCTTGTGCAATACCAAGCTTTTGCCACAACTTGTGCCAGACCAGAAGCTGTCCTGCTGCGCTGTAGCAACAGTGCCCAGACTCTTGCATCAAGGGGGGAGGGTATTGGCACGTCAGAAGGTAAGTGCAGATTTAGTGCTTTAAGGAATTTAAATGGAGCATTAGATCATACAGATTAGAGGAATTTACATGCAATATATAGTGATAATAGCGCTCGTGGGCAGCGCTTGTGCAGGACTGCCAAGCTTCTCAAATCACGGGACATTAGGAAGTCTCTATATTGCATGAGAAGACTTCTTTGAATTCAGATTCTTGATCTTGTCTGTGCCTGTGCTGAACATATTGCCCACGGGTACATACTCGCAGGCGGGCAGAAGGAACGTCATGTTCTGGCTCAGTTTGAGTGGGGTGTGATTGCAGGCGGGCAACAGAAGAGGCACCTGAGGTTCCATCTGAACGATAGCAATGACGTCGTCCTGGCGCGGGCGGCTCTGCTGCTGCTGGTCGCCTCCGAGTGCGACGCGTCCTCGGAGTCCGACCTCGACTTCCTGTGGGCCATGTGGTACCACTTGGCGCTGACCAAGGAGCAGGGCGCCAGGCTGTCATGCTACATCAGCAGGCTCGCCAGCTCCTTGAGCACTCCAGACCCCACCAGTGTGAGCCTTGTCAATGTGCCCAACACCTCCACCCGGGGGCGCGTTACAAATATCGTCAAGAAATGGCAGGAGTGTCATCCGGAGGTTTCTGGATTGGGCGCTGCAAAGGCCCGCAGAGACGTCTTCAAGGTGGCTATCATAAGGGAGCGCATGGCTGCCAGGCAGGCGGGGGAGCACATCCCCGGAATGTTCTCGGATGAGGGATCTGCAGAAGACGTTGACGAGTTCATCAGAGGCCTCAGCTCTCGAATGTCTCCTCAATGCTTCACGGACGGAACTGGGGGCGTGAGCAAAGCACACCGGCAGGCCTATCAGGGAGAGGTCAACAGGTGGTATCACACGGGGCTGACAGGTCAGACGAGGTCGTCCGCTGCCGCCACTGCAGAGGAGGGCCTCACAGCAAACGTGACAGTGATAGACGTGAATGCCAAAAAGTGGCCTGAGGACTTTTGGAGCTGTCCCTTCTACACTTACTTTCCTCTCCCTGCCAAGTACCATCCTGAACTGGGGACACACCCCCTCACCAAGCAGGCCCGGGCTCAGGGCCCCGGCAGCTGCAATGAGACCAACTTCCTGCACAGGTGCTGCCGCGACGTGCTCAAGGACTGGGTTGTGGGATTTCAGGAATGGACGCAAGCAGGGCGGGTGAACGTCACCCTGTGGGGCGGGGACGCGCTGCAGCTGTGCCTCTACACGCTCTACCCCAAGCCCGTGGACTGCCCGGAGCGGGAGCATACCCCAGATCCACCAGTCAGTCAGAGCGCTGGTCTTACTCTCAAAGAGGAAGAGGCCAGGGTGGAAGGAGTGCACGGCAGCAGAGCTGCGGGCGGCGGCTGCAGGTTTGACGCCATCGAGACGTCCACCCTGGCCGACGGCGTGGGGCTGCTCAACCTGCTGCTGTGCTGCGCGCCGCTGCTCAAGCAGTGAGTCACGTGGCGCCCAGGCCCCAGAGCATAGGCTGACCTGACCAGGAAGGAGAAAGTGCTAGGCTGTAACCTGTAGGCCCAGCCCAGCACATGCACATCACCCGCTTGCAGTTCTGACTGAGTGAAGAATGCGCACTGATGTTGCAGAGTTGCGCCGCGCGTGGCTCACGTCTTGCCAGCCTCAAGGTCCACGAGGGACTTGCCTCGCGTCCGTTTAGTAAACTCAAGTGGGTGCTGGCTGAGTGTGCAGGCACGCGCACGCCCGCCTGGTGACAGGAACAGACCTGTGGTACACGGTAGCGCCCACAGTGAGTGCCTATGCGCAGTTAAGCCTGGGGTTTGACGCGCGGCTGCTGCCCTCGCTGCTGGGCCTGCGCCTCTGCAACGACTTCCTTTTTGGGACCTCCTCTCCACCGCCGCAGAATTTCCAGGGCCTGCAAAAGAAGCTGCCTGCCTCCTGCATGGAAGTGCTCCTCGAATGGGCCCCCTCCTCCGTCAGGTGTGCTGCGACACCTGGCAGCAGCAGCTGCAGCGGATGCGGCCGTGCAAGCTGGAGCTGTGACAGGGGCTTTCTTGGAGACCCTGCCACAGGGCAGCTGACGCCCCTCACTCTCCTGGGTCTGGGCACCAGATTTGATGCTGGTGCTTCTTTGCCTCCGGGAAGTGATGACGCAATCTGCGGCATCACAAGCGCTCTGCGGGTCTTCACCCACGTCTGCTATCACGTGGGACCAGAAGAAATTCACTCCGCACTAGAGGCAATGACGTCCCTCACACTTGCTCTTCTTCTCCTCAGGGTGTGTCCCGTGCTGTCCGACAGCGTGGTGTCCTGCTGCCCTTCCGATTCAGCCGTCTTCCCCCATCTCCTCCCTCCCTTGCAGCAGGGCTCCCACTCTGCTCAGAAGCTCTTCAGCCATGGCTGGCAGGCGATGCTTGGCTTCTTGGCTCGTGAGAAGATCGGCGATTTGCAGGCGTGGAACAGGTGGCTTCTCCCTGCGCCCTCTCAGAGCTTGACAGCCAAACCTATAACACTGTACTCTAAGAAGCTCTTGGGGGTGCCAAGCTTCACCGACACTTCCGGACCCTTCTTAGGCTGGAAAGGCCACGTGAGGCTGTGCCTGGTAGTGCTGAAAGATGAGGCTTGTCTTAGTTTGTTCCTCAAGCACCTTCCCAAGCTGCTACAGGCTCAGCTTGTGCGATACGAGCACGACAAGTCGTCGCGTCCTTTATCCTTGGGTCTCCTGCTGCAGAAGACAGCCGTGCACATCGTCGACAACTTCAGCGTCGCGTGGGACGACAGGCGGCTCGTCTTCCCTCTGCCCGCGGGGCACGGCTTGCCAGAGAGACTCACCGCTGTGACGCTGACCGAAGTGATCGGGTGCAAACTGGTGGGGGAGCCTGCTCTGCTCTCAGAGTTTGAGAAAGAGGCCGTTCCTGGGGTCTCACAGGAAGGCCGACATGAGCAAGCTGGTGCACACAAGGAAGCTGCGTCTCCCGAGCATGAAGGCCGAGGCGGTGGGAGGATCGCCACCAGCAGCAGCTCCACTGCGGGCACGCGTGTGCCAGCTGTCAGCGTCGCTGCACTCAGCGAGCATGTGGACCGGTACACGGGTACCGTGAGGTTCAAAACTTTGGCCCGAGGTGAAGTGCGGATCAGCGGGCGCCAGCTGGAGGGGGAGGACTGCTACGAGGACGCCGCCTGGTCCGTGGAGATTGCCGTCGGCAGGTGCGCGCTCTCATGTGTCGTTGATGGGAGGTGTGGTGCCGACACAGGCAGATAGGGGCTGTGAAGTTTGCTGCATGGGGGGCAGTGCATCACTTGGATATGGCCCAGGCAACTGCTGCCCGTTTAAATCTCTCTGCTGGTTATATGCACCTAAGTTCCAACTGATTGCACGCGTGTCACTTGACCTTTCTTGCGGGTCCCATGCACGCTTTGCACTGGAGTGTGTGAGACCTGCCAGCTGTAGTGCCAGTTCCACGAATTTGTGCCAATCGGCGTCGATCCCACAAGCCCCTTTAGGCTTTGATGGCTCTGCGTGTGCAAGAGCTGCTGATGGAGCATGTAGACTTTGGCGCGTGTATGTGAGGACCTGCATTTCAGTTTTGAACGCCGGCAGCACACTTGTGATTCCATATGAGGTTTGATGTTCGGGGAAGCAATTTCCCTCTCGGGGACTAATCGGCGCACCCTGAGCCCTTCCTGCCGGCCAAGCATTGCAAATATCTATTGCATGAAGCAATTTGCATGAATAAGAAAACTTCTGGCACTTGTTGAACATGTCGTTGGCACTTTGTCTGACGTGGCTTCTTCTCTGGATGGTCGCAGTGACACGGCGGTGCTGCAGGTGGCGTGGCCCGTGGTGGTGCAAAGCGCCACTTGGCAGGTGTCACGCAAGCGCGGCACCGTCACCTTCAACCTCCCCAAGAGCGCCACGTGGCCCCCGGTCGGCGCCAAGAAGCTGCGCATGGAGGCGCTGCAGTCGTGGCCCGAGGGGAGCGCGAATGACAAGAGAATGGAGTTGTGCCTCCAGGGCATGTTCACCTTGGAGGAGAAGGGTCGTTTGAGCGCTCCCAATTGGGCTATCGTGCAACTGAACTTTTGCCAGTCAGTGCAGACGGTTTTCGAGCGGTTCACGAAGGAGAACCTGAAGCTTTTCCACGTGAGGGACGTGGCTGTCCCCCAGGAGGTGGCCGACACTCTGACCGTCCTCATGCACGCCGTCCGAGAGGCTCCCTCGGGCTTCCCCGTGCTGGAGGTTGTGTACAACGACTTCTTCAGGACCAAGAGGATGCGGGAGGAGGGGAAGATTGACTGGAAGGCAGATGCCAGGCACTTCATGAGCATTCTAGAAGCGACCGAGAGAAATGGACGGACGGAGATTTTGGAGACCTTAGGCTTGGAGGTCACCGCCTTCCGCATGCTCCTGACAAGGTGCTCACACCTTGTGGAGCCATCCAGCTGGCAGAGGGGCCACATGGCGCAGCCTGGGTGGATGGCGTCCTTCCTGCCTCTGGTGTACTCCGAGGCAATCTACGGCACAGGCATCGAGATACCCGGGTGGCCATCGCTTGCAGTGTCGATGCAGCAAGTCCTGCTCGAGGCTAGCGACGTGGCAAGAGCTGGAGCACAGAGGCTCTTGTCTCAGAAACAGAAGCCAGCTGGCAAGCCTGCCAGCAGTACACGTGGCACTGCCTCCGGGGCAGGGGCTTCCAGCACAGGCACTACAAGCCCAAGTGAGAAGTCTGCAGGCCGACGCAATGGAACCAGTGCTGAGAATGTGCCCAGAGCTCGAGCGCAAGCACCTGATGCAGCTGAGAGGTCAAGCCAAGCAGCCATGGATGAAAGGGAGAGCGGGGCGGGTGCACCCAAATCGTGTGACTTGTGTGGGGTTGCAGACAAGAAGGTTCACAGGTGCAACGGATGCAAGGTTGCTGCGTATTGCGGTAGAGATTGTCAGAAGCGCAACTGGCCTCGCCACAAAGTACTCTGCAAGCCCAGCCAGCCTGGCCCAGCAGGGGGCGGGCGGTGTTCTAAAGAGGAAGGAATCGCGCGTGGGAGGCTTATGAGCTCACAAGATGTGTATAAAATATATGTCATGGACACCAATGTGGCTGATAAGTGAAGCAAGAGTCGTTGCGCTTGTGGGTTAATGAAGATGGCAGTTCAATGGTTTCATCGAGTATTAAGCGGTCAAACGTTACACGTAATAATGATGAAAGTGGTCCACAAGAGATCGCCAACCTTGTTGGCCGCTCCCAAAAGATGACAAGGTCACTCTTGAAGAGCTTTACATACCAGCTACCACGAACACCTTACTGTTTAGCAAGCACTAGCAAGCTCAGTCTCCTAACCATGTGTGTTGCCCTTGACTAGTTCTTCCAGGGTCTACTGATGCGTTTTTCGGGTCCTCGTTCCTTGAGCAACCCATGTGCAAATGCGTTCCATGCGACGCTATATGCATCTGAAACCTGAAAGTGAAGGGTAAGTAGGCACCAGTTTGCGAGGATGCTAGCGCAGTGAGGATGGCCCAGAACAGCCGTGGACGTCACTTCATGGAGAACAAAACTGCTGCAGCCTCCGAGCACGACCAAAAGAGAAGCGATAGGAGTTATTACACCGTCTACACATCCGCAGACAGTTCTAGCTGCTGCCGCAAAGGTGCCGCAGTAGGTCAATGTCATTGTTGGGAAAAGCTGGCAAGTTATAACAGGCAGCTCCACACACTTTCATTTGGCAAATACATCGACACGAGCGCATGGATCCAGGAAATAACACGTGGGCGCAGGAGTAGAGCTACAGACTTACTTCATGACGGTACACGTTTGATGCTTGCACACGTGGAGGCCCAAGGGATGCTGTGCAGGCAACGAGCCCGTAAGCAGACACTGTGTTTTCAGGAGACGAGCACTTGTGAGGCAAGGCCCCAAGGGCCAAGAGAGGGACGAGGGTTGACTTTGAGGTTTAGGGATCGGTGAAGGGGCGGGGAGGAGTCTGGAGAGGAGGGGTGCGCGTGCGTAGGTGCACCAGAGAGCAAGGGAGTGGAGGAACAGGCAATCACAGACAGCGTAAATTGTCTCATTAAGTTTCCTACCTCCTTCCAAGGGTACTGCTCCTACATAGATCTCCAGCACCCCACTGCGCCCCTTGCCCCGCGCACATGCCCACCCCCCATGATAGCTCCCTCCACTTGTGCGTTTTGGGCTCAAGGAGAAGCTGCCAGGTGGGAACCTGAGATGTTTGTTGACAAATAAAAACATGTCGCGAAGGGGGCTTAACGAAGCCAGGTGCCAGGTGGCAGCCCTCCAAGATGGCTCCAACATAAATGAGCTGCAAGGAGCCACGCTCTACAGGGTGGAAGTGAGGGTGAGGGTGAGGGTGAGGGTGGGTGTGTGCAAACCTCAAAGGGCTTGATGGCAGCCGAGCCGCTCCCATTTGGCGGCCGCCCACTCCTTCGTGGCAAGTTGCTCTGCTCTTATACATTCATAATGTCACGTGCCGCCTCGCCCATCGATATCTGGCGTAGCTCGACATCGCCGGTGGCTCCGGGTCTCGGCTCCAGCTAAGTGAGGCTCCTCCCTTGACAGACAGACAGCGACCTTGAGCTGCCACTCCCGGCTCAGCCCTGCAGGCTCAGCCCTACTGGCTCAGGCCTGCTGGAGCCTGCATGGCTCATGCCCTCGCAGAATGGCAGCCAGCTCAGAGTTGTGCTCGTCTGTCCTGCGTACTTGAGTTTGCGCTCCAGCTGCGGTCCATCCTGCCACGGATGGACGCCATCTGGTGGCCCGTAGGGCTCCGGCTGTCACTACCATCACGAGCACCGCCACTCTTGTCCGCACAGCTGTCACCTGCTAACGATGGCCACCGCCATTGTGGAAAGAAAGGGAGTGGTGAAGGGAGTGTGGGTGGAACTCCCCCCTTCCCTCCCTCCCTCCCTTCCCCCTCCCCCCCCCTCTC
>WELA01006786.1:850854-875641 GCA_009602735.1 Mesotaenium endlicherianum
AGAGAGAGAGAGAGAGAGAGAGAGAGAGAGAGAGAGTCCACGCGCAATACTAATTTTCCTCTATCCTCTCGACCCCTGCCACTGCCCCAGCCCCTGCCCCTGCTGCCCATCCCCTCCCCTCTCCTGGAGCCCGAAACCCTAGAGCTACAGCCCGTACCAGCCTACCTCGCAGCTCTGGGTAAAAGGGTTCAAGCCTACAGGCTTGACGCAACGGGGCCGTGTAATTTTGTTGCGAGGGGGGGAGGAAGGGGACAGGGGGGATTTTTTGGTTATGGCCGGCAAGGACTTACTGTCGAGTATTTTTCTTGTGGTGTAAAGCGAGGGTAAAACTGTGCAAGAAGATTACGGGTGAAAGAGAAGAAGTTGCATTGCTCCATTTCCCTTCCCCTCTCCCATTTGTTCCCCCAGACCCAGATGGGCAAAACCTCGCCACAAAGTTCAAGTGCCGCATATCCTTCGCAGCCCACGCAATTACCAAAGCTTGCAAAAATATGAATGACAGCAGCTGCATGCAGTGGCCCCTGCCACCTCTCCCCACCTTAAGGGCGAGTCATGAAGTGCTGACAGCTGGCCATTGAGCACTCAGATAAGAGCCGCTGCAGGGACAAGGCCTCTGCTGAGCTGGCAGGAGGCTGGGTGGCAGATCCCGTTGTAGCAGAGGGACGACTGACAAGGAGTCAGACGACACGCAAAGGGTGCCCCCCTGGAAAGTTTGCGGCGAGGCCGGCGTGTAAAGGTGCTGGCCCCCGAGGAGGGTCTAAGGGGGCCTAGAAGTCCCAAACTTGGAAAATGCTTGGGTTCCAAGTGCATCGTCTTCTGGGATCTCCTCTACAGACTGGCCCAGGAGTAAAGATCCACACTAAGAAGTTTCAGGCAGTGAGGGGCCCAGGTGAGTTCGGGTTTCATCACCGGGATGTAGACTTTCTCCTAGAGGGCCACGCCCTTCACTGACCTTGCCTGTCAAACGCCATTTAGGGTTTTGCGGGTCAGGACATAGATGAGGGGTTTGAGGAGCTTGAGGGTGTAAGGAAGAGGAGGTGCACCTGGTCTGATGATGGTTAATGTTGTGAGCCATATGTCGTCCGCTGCCAGGTGGCCCACACCGCTGAGCCCCTCCTCCCCCTTGGTCTCCCTTCCAGGTGGCACGACCATACTGCTGCTTAGTCAGCAGCAGCAATGCTCATGCCACTTTGGGTGAGTGTCCGCACTTCGGATGCACCCCCCTGGATATGACATCCTGCTTTCTATATAGCTCTTGAAAAATGCAGTCACTGCCCTGCAATTTGCAGTGTGCTTAGGTTGACGGGTGAGTTTTGGGCAAACAGCGGGGAAAGCGTGGCAGTGTGAAGACATCCCCATGGATCTTCTCGTATAGTCGGCCTGGTGAGACTGAGGATTTGAGCACATTGAATTCTGAAGGCAGGTCAGAGGCTGCTGGTCCTGCTGCCGCTGCCTGCGGGCTGGTGATAGAACGTAGGCCGTGTCTAAAAGAAATGAAGAGGGTGATACCGTAGATGCTGTGGCTCGAGTGAGCTACACAAGCAACCTGCTTTGCTTGAAAACAAACATGTTGCCATAAAACTATATTTAGGCGTCTAGCTGCAAAACGAGACAGCACTGAAGGCGATCTTCACATCGAAGATCGACAACCAACGTTGACTGACAGCTAGCGACCAAGAGAGCGATATAACAGTGACTTCGCGTGGCCGTACCGTACCAGGCTGTCTGCTGCCATTCCGTCTGAAGTGGATGCCAGTACGTCGCTGTGAATTGGGGTTCGCTGCAGCTTGTACTTTCACCTGTTCGGAAATTTTGCGTCAAAATTTCTACGCGAAGAGACACCACGCGGAAAGGCTGGCAACATTCCCGCGCAAAACATTTGCAAGCGATGATGGATTAAACAAACTCAGAGTTGGAACCAACTAAAACCTGAAATATGATGATCTAGTAAGCTCTTCCTGTGCGCCAGTGAACCAGTGTTTACGATCTCCTGAATCTTGCATCTGACTCGCTTTTTCCTTCAAGGATATCCTACTTTCAGTTAGAGAAAGATGGATATGAGGACACTCACTAATCTCGCGCCTTCTTGGAGGCCAAACCCAGGAAGACCATGCCGTGAGACCAAGAAATATTGGTATAGATCCGTGCTATGTGCCACATAAAGCACTTTATAAGCTGTATCTAAAAAAGAATTACTAAATTAATCTCGTCATATATATCTACTGTGAGCTAGATGGCCTGCCATGCTCAACAGCAATGGCTTGGTGCGTGCACATTTGGGCCATCGTTGGTGGATGATCGCTGATGAAAAGGAATATTCTGGTCTCATCTGACAGCAATCTCTGTTTTTGGTGTGACCAGGAATCTAATTGGTAGCACTCAAGGGCAAAGCTTGGTGGACTTATGTGAGCTTCCAGGCAGCGAAGATGCAATTCTTTTGCTCCTTGGCTTTGAGGATATCCGCCATGTCCTGAAAACAACTGCGGAGAATGTACCTGCCCTCAACCAAGGTGCACAACCACCTGTTCTTTTTCTTTACTGTTAGACAAGAAGAAGATTGACTTCAAAAACGAGCTGCCTTAAGCACACTCAATACATAAATGACCCACAACACCTGCCTTTATCTAAATCCATGATTCTTCATTTGTCTGACTCCAAAGATTTTTATTCACGGATTCAGGAGTTCCATATCAAAGTCATGCGCACTCGACGACAGTTGCCAAAGGAATAGCACCAATATCAGGATTTCCTTTACTTAGTCCTATGCCTTATATTTGCTGTCGCTTTGAGCAAGTTAATTTGGGCGTAAAATTAAAATCAGCAGTCACATGTCCGCAACCTGTGAATATGCCAGACCATATGGAAAAACTCCTTCTTACACCAAGGGCATAAGAATTGAAGTGTACATCTGCCATAGTTTTAGTGGCAGATTTACTATATGAGTGGGTTAGATTGCTTTTCTACATTTGAGTATCCTTGAGTAAGATTATGTTTGATGGATATGGAACTTTGAGACTGTGAAGGCAACTCTATCACTGGCAAAGCGCTTGTTTGAATGAAGAATGAATAAATTGGGGGGCCGGGTGGCAGAATTTCTGTTCTGTCTTTTGGCTTTGTGTACGTTCGACCTTTGCTTTACACAATGATTGCATAACATACTCTGCAGCTAGAATGCCTGAAGACTGATTGTATATCCAAATTGAGCTCTGCATATTAATGGTGAGGATATGTTCTCAAAGTCAAACTAGTTTCTTGGTTCTAAATTCGATGCATCTAGATAATAGTAGTCACTTTCAAGTACTTATGAGTAGTGAGTAGTTGTGAATCTATGCATCTAGATACAATATGTCATTAGTTTAAGATGCATAATAAGTGACTAGTCTGCATGATGGAAACCGACTAGTAAGCAGAACTAATAGTAAACACCTCTTCAAATGACTAAGTTACCAAGGTCAAGTGAGGTTAACTGACTAACTAGCTACTGCCTATGTCAAGAAGAAACATGTAGGAGGATTGGCACTGGCAATGTGCCCTGGCACATATGGTAGCATGTTTCCTGTTATGCTTTGATATGCTTTGGCCAAGACTTCTGCCGTGCCAGGGGCTGACCTGATGAGAAGTAAGGAGGGTGTAGACTTTGGTATGTCTGAGGTGGAGGACATTCGGGCGCCAGCAAAAAAATTGCAGAAGTGGTGCTCCTAGGGTATCTATATCTGAATATGCAAATGCTTTATTTATATGAAGTCTGAAGACTTCTTTCAAATTCTATCATAGGCTTGCCAACCTCCCTGCGTTGCTTTACATACAGAGCTGGCGGCGTGAGCAAAGCACACTAGCAGGCCTATCATAGGGAGGCAGACAGGTGGTATTACACAGGGCTGTCAGGGGAGACGGCAGCACAAGCCGTCACTGCCAAATGCAAGGGTCTCATTGCGAACGTGACACTAATGGGCGAGGATGCCAAGCAGTGGACTGAAGACTTTCGCAGCTGTCCCTTCCACACTTATTTTCCTCTCCCTGCAAAATACCATCCAGAAATAGGGTTGCACCCTCTCGCCAAGCAGGCGCAAGCAGAGGGGGCCAGCAGTTGCAACAAGAACAACTTCCTTCACAAGTGCTGCCGGGACGTGCTGAAAGATTGGGTTGGGGGGTTCCAGAAATTGACGTAAGTAGGGCGGGTGAAGGTCACCCTGTGGGGCGGGGATGCGCTGCAGCTGTGCCTCTACAAGCTCTACCCCAAGCTCATCAACTGCCAAGAGCAGAATGCCGCCCGAAATACACCACTTAGTGAGACAACTGGACAGATTGTCAGGGAGGCCGAGGAGAGGGACGCAAAGATGCACAAGAGAACAGCTGCGGGTGGATGCAGATTTGATATCATTGAGACGCCCACCCTGGCGGATTCTGTGGGGCTGCTCAAACTGCTGGTGTGCTGCGGGCCGCTGCTCAAGCAGTAAGCCCTCCTCCCGCCCTCCTCTTCATGAGTGCTATCTTGTCTATCTTTGTTGTCAGCGGAGCAAAGAGTTACAAGCTCTGCTAAATCCTAGCCAGGTCACAAGTTGCAAGCAAGATCCGTTTGTTATGCAGACAGATACGCGCATGGCATATCGGTGCATACATTTAAACGAGTGGGTTACTTCTGTATGCCAGATTCCCTAGCGACTCGCATCATGCATCAATTCTCCTCAATTGTGTGTGCTTAGTCACCTGGTATTGGCTGAGTGTGCAGGCATGTATACGACGCACGCCTGGTGACGGGAACAGACATGTGGTACACAGTGTCGCCCACAGTGAGGGCCTACGCACTGAATGCCCTGGGATTCGACATGAAGCTGCTGCCCTCGCTGCTGGGCCTGCGCCTCTGCACTGACTTCCTCCTGCGCAAAATTGCCAGGGTCAGCATCTGATTCAGCCTGTCCTCCTCGAGTGGGCCCCATCCTCCGTCAGGGGTACCACACAAGGCAGCAGCAGCAGCAGCAGACGTACAAGCTGGGGCGGTGACAGGGGCTTTCTTGGAGACTCTGCCACCGGGCAGCTGACGCCTCTCACTCCCCTGGGTTTGGGCGCCAGAGAAAATTCTGGTGTCTCGCTCTGCGGCATTACAAACGCGCTGGCAGTCCTCTGCCGCGCGTGCTATCATGTGGGGCCCGAAGAAGACTCCTCCGCTATGGAAGCAATGACGGCCCTGACATGTGTTCTTGTTCTCCTCAGGGTGTGCCCTGTGCTGTCCGACTGCGTGCTGTCCCGCTGCACTTCCCAGTCAGCCGTCTTTCCGCAGCTCCTCTCTTCCATGGTCCCCAGTGGCAGACATGCGGCAAAGTTCTTGGCTGGCAGGCGATGCTCGGCTTTTTGGCTCGGGCTGAGGTTGGTGATCCACGAGCATGGGACAGGTGGCTGCTTCCTGCACCCTCTCGGAGCCCAAGAGCCTCCCCCATCACCCTGTACTCTAAGAAGCTCTCGGGGGTGCCGAGCTTCAATGGCGAATCGGGACCCTTCTTGGGCTGGAAAGGCCACGTGAGGCTGTACCTGATCGTTCTGAGGGATGAGGCCTATCTGAGCTCGTTTCTGGAGCACGTCCCAGAGCTGCCCCAGCTTGTGAGAGATCATCACACCTTGTCGCTACATCCTCTGGCTCCCCTGCTGGAGAAGACAGCAGTGCACATCATCGACAATTTTGGCGTCACGTGGGACGACAGGCGGCTCATCTTCCCTCTGCCTGCGGGGCACGGCTTGCCAGAAAGACTCACCGCTGTGGCGCTGGCCGAAGTGGTCGGGTGCAAACTGGTGGGGGACCCTGCTCTGCTCTCAGAGTTTGAGAAAGTGGCCGTTCCTGGGGTCTCCTTGGAAGGCGGGCTTGAGCAGGCTGGTGCACACAAGGAACCTGTGTCTCCTGAGCATGAAGGCCAGAGTGGTGGGGGGTACGCCGCTAGCAGTAGCTCAAATGCAGGCACAAGAAAGCCAGCTGTCAATATTACCGCACTTAGCGAGCACGTGGAGCGGTACACAGGCATTGTGAGCTTCACGCCTTTGGCCCAAGGTCAAGTGCAGATAAGGGAGCGACAGCTGGAGGGGGAAGATTACTACGAGGACGCTGCCTGGTCTGTGGAGCTCGCTGTCGGCAGGTGGGCATTCGCACATGTCAGACTTTGGAGATTTTCTGCAATAAAGAACCGGCAGGGCCTCTACTAGGGGCTGTATATGACTTGGCTTTGGCACATGTGGTTGCTCACATTGAAGTCTTCTGCCGGTCGTGTGTTCCTTGGTTTCAACCGCTGATGGCTCTACTTGCGCTCTGGATGCTTGCAGCGACGCTGTGGTGTTGCGGCTGGCGTGGCCCGTGGTGGTGCGGAGCGCCAAGCTGCAGGTGTCGCGAAAGCGCGGCACCATCACCTTCAGCCTCCCCAAGAGCGCCGCGTGGCCCCCGGTGGGCGCCAAGAAGCTGAGCATGGAGGCCCTGCAGCCGTGGCCCCCGGGGAGAGCGGGAGACAAGAGGTTGAAGGTGTGTCTTCGGGGCATGCTCACCTTGGAGGAGAAGAGTCACATGGAAACTGCCACTTGGGCACCCGTGCACTTGAGCCTCCGCGATGCGCTGCATACGCTCTTCGAGCGCTTCGCAGATGGGACGCTGGCATTCTTCAGCCTGAGGGACGAGGCTGCCCCCAAGGACACGCCGGACACCCTGTACGTCCTCATTCACTCCATACGCGAGACTCCCGCGGGCTTCCCCGTGCTGGAGGTTGTGTACAACGACTACTTCAGGACCAAGAGGATGCTGGACGCAAAGACGATAAATCAAAGGGCAGACGCAGAGCACTTCTTGAGCATCATGGAAGCCAACAAGCAGGGGCTGCTGACACAGGCTTGGCCAACCACGGGAGTTGAGTTGACCTTCATCCTTAGGCTCCTGACGAGATGCTCACACCTCCTGGAGCCCTCCCAGTGGCAGAGGAGCCACATGAGGCAGCCAGCATGGGTGGCGTCCTTTCTGCCTCTGGTCTACTATGAGGAGATCTACGGCAGAGGCATCAAGTGTTCTGGCTGGCCATCCCTTGCAGAGATGATACAGCAGGGCATGGGCGATTCTAGCGGCGTGGCAAAGTCTGGACAAAAGAGCAACCAGGTCGGCTGTGCACATGGCAACGCCTCTGAGGCGGGGGCTTCTCGCACAGCCATCAGCCCACGTGCAGAGTCTGCAGGCCAGAAGGTTAGAACCAGAGCCACGGAGCAAGAAGAAGGACGCTTGAAGGCTGCACCCAATTCGTGTGACTTTTGTGGCGTCGCGGACATGAAGGTTCACAGGTGCAACGGATGCAAGGCTGCTTCATACTGCGGTGAGAGTGTCAGAAACGCGACTGGCCTCGCCACAAAGTGCTCTGCAAGACCAGCCAGCCCAGCCCAACAGGTGGCAGGCGGTCTTCCAGCGAGGAGTGATGTGCATGGGTGAGGTCACAGGCTAAGTGTACAAGCATTATTTGACGGACACAAGGTGACGTAAGATGTGAAGCAAAGAGTATGTAAACTAAGGCTTGAAAGGGTCTGATTGAAGCTGTATGAAGTACCCAAGTGGTCAATAATACACATGGTACATAGTAAGAAATATAAGTGCCACTCTGCAAGTTGACCCTACGAGCTATTTCCACTGTTCAGAGACTTAAAAGAAGTCCACGTTTGCAAGGTTATGGACCAATAAGTACATCACAATCACAAGCCCCTAGCTGCGCCTCCTGCCCTTGACTATTCAGTTGAGAGCCTGTTTCTATGCTAACTCCAATCCTCCTTTCCTCGAGCAAACTTTGTGCAGTGCGTCGCATTTGAAGCTGAAGTATGCCTCAAAAAGGGCATATACTGCCAATTAAATAATTGAGAAAAAGCCAAGTAAGCTTAAACAGCAGCCCCTAAGCAATAACAAGCACAAGCGAGGCAACAAGTAAATGGAAGGGTTGCTACTCCAAAAAGGATGATTCACTACGACTTGAGAGCGTCACTTGGAGAAAAAAGCTTCTACATGTACCACTGCAGCCCTGACTCCTGAGCACGAGCACCTGGGAACGAGCACAGGAGATGCGAGACATTACTATACCATCAACGTATCTGCGAACTGGTTGAGTTGCTGCCGCAGTAGGTCAAGTCATTGTTTGGGAAGAGTGCGTACTTGCTGACATAATCTCACACATTCAGCCTGTTTGGGAGCAGAAACACATGCCAAGCATGCATACGGACGCAGGACAGTACATTTGCACGGGAGTTTAACATCACGAAGTGTGCCGGTACGCGTGTGATGCTTGCGCACATCGTAGGGCGGCTAACGTAGCAATAGACCTACATGCAGACACTCTTTTTGTCAGGGAGCGTGCTCCTGTGGGACAAAGGCAAGGGGAGCAGGGATGAGGGTCAAACTTGGGAGTTTTGAGAGTAAAGGCTTGGGGGGGAAGTGGGAGGGTGTGCGGACATGAAAGCACCCAAGAGCGCGGGTGTGGGAGAGCGAGAGCACACCACGTCAGCATACGTCGCCTCGTTGAGCCTTCTGCCCCCAGCCGGGACAGTGCTCCTGCGTAAATTCCTGTATCTCGGGCTCAGGGAGAAGCTGCCAGGTGGCGGCCTGGAGCGCTGGTGACTAGCAAGAACATGTTGAGGACGGCCCCAGGGGACCAGAGGGAAAGTGGAAGGTGGCGGGTCCAAGGGGGCTTGAAGGAAGTCAGGTGCCCGGTGGCAGCCCTCCAGGAGAACTAACAGAAGCTAGCTGCCAGGTGGCGAGCTGCCAGGTGGATTCTCATTCTTGGCACTTGCGCATTGAGTGCCCGTCGTCAGACGGGGCCCCCAATCCCGGCCCTAGCTCCAGCTCCGGCCCACGGCTCTCGCTGAGTGAGGCCCCTCCCCTGGGCAGACAGACACCGGCCCTGAGCAGCTCCTGCTGCCCAACCAGGCTTGCCGGACAGCTACAATGGCGCCAGGAGTGCATGAGTATCTTGCTATGGAGAGTGCACTCCAGCTGCACTTTCCGGCAGATGAGCGCCATCTGTGGCCCGTGGGGTGACACGTCTCTGGATGGCAAGAACCACCCCCACTCTTGTCGGCATATCTGCCACCTGCCACCGCCACCATGAGGAGGGCAGGCGAGCGGGGGGAGGGCGGGGGCGGGGCTGGGGCCGAGGCAGGTTTTGTGGGTGGGAGACAGACTTGGCTGCAGTATCGTTATAACTGTACTTGCATGCCAGGCTGGAGCACAAGGCAATTGCGTCGTGAGGACCAAGGCGCCCCCCCGTAGCTATCTGGCCAATATGGTGATGAGATAGCTAGTATTGCACAAGTTATGGAGGGCTGCTTCCTCCTGCAAGTTAGGACGGCGGCTGGCAGGTGCCACAACAGTCGGGGCTGATAAAAGTGCCGACTCAGGGCCCTCCCTCCCTGCGTCCTTCCCTCTCCCTCTTGCAGGCTGCAGCCTCAGCTTCTCTGGCAGCCCACAGCCCCTTAGGTGCCCTCATAGTAACAATACCTTCCCGCCGGTCTCTACTTCTAGTAACTTCAGAACCGCCTTCCTCCAGGGGGCGAGCTTGGCACAACAGATGCTGTTATTGTCCACAAGGTCGCCACTTGGCAGGCTCCCAAGCACGTTACATCCAGCTCAAGCGCTTACTGGCTCGCCCTTCCTCACTTCCTCTCACAAGGCTCTGCAGGCAAGCGTGAGCCTCAGCCTGGGAGGGCACCTGGCACCTCCTCAGCCTCCCTTTCCCACTCACTCCGTATCTACCCACTCTCCTTCGCCCCTCAACACCTCGCATCTCGCGCGCCACTGGTGCATATGTCCTTGCCTCTATGACACCCTCGCTCTTAGGACCCAAGAGGACCACCCGCTTCGCCCGCCTATGCTGGCATCTAAGTTCTTGAGACAGACAGCATTAAGACAGCATTTTTCAGCATTCCTCAACGCACACCAGGTTTCTTCCGCGCATATGCATGTACGAATGGATGTGCGCGTCGCCCTGGGCTGGCATGGGCTAGCCCACTCTTGCCTTGACTGCCCGCTGATGCGCGACTTGCGTGTGCCTGACTTGGACTGCCGTGTGACAGGAATGGGACCGAGGTGAGACTATGGGGTGACTAAAGTGCGAAGTGCAAAGTTTGACTCAGGTCTGAAGTGAATGAAGGCTGATAGGCGGCTGTGTCACTGTATGGAGGATGCAACGGGTCATTGATTAGTTGCCGGCTGGGGGAAACTGCCACCAGCACAAGTCAACCTCTGACTCAACTCAAGTCCTGCTTGACCCGCAATGCTATCCATCGCGCAATCCATGCGTGACCTGGAGAGTGTGTCCGAGAGCAAGGAATCCGCCGCATTCCAGACGAGATGAGCTGAGGAGACGAGATGAAAGGGAATGAGACGAGATGAGAGATGCACTCCATCGTCCTCACTGCAGCCCCCGCCTCCCCCCCCGTCCCCGCTTCTGCCACCGCCACTGCCACTGCCACTGCTGCTCATCTCCTCCCTTCAAGAGCTAAACAAGCTACAGCCCATTCTTTTTACGAGCCACAATACTCCCTAGTCCTAAACNGGGGGGGCAGACCCGGCGGACAGGTGTCGCAACGAGCAGTGATGCAAGACATGGGGCCGGCGTTGCACTTCGCCTGCGCCCCTTGCACCGCACAAATGCATGCACAATCACAGACACACACACATGACCATGTACCCCCAGACAACACGCTATCTGGGATTCACAGGTCCGCGGGTGAAGGGAAAGGACTTCCAACGTTCAGGGCTTCCTATTGTGGGCTTGACAATACCAGGGTGTGTGTTCTTGGTTGCATGCAGTCTCTAGGGGAAGAGAAACCCCAAGGGCGGGCCACAGAGGGCCAACAGCTGGCACTTGCGCACGTGACTGGGAGCCGAAGGTTTTGCTGCAGGGGACAGGGTCCTGAGCTGGGAGGAGGCTGGGGAAGCAGATTGCTGGAGCACATAAAAGGCCACTAGAAATTCAAACTCACGAGACGCAAAGGTGTCCCCTTTAATTCTAAGGCTCACCCGAGGTATACATCTGTCGATAAGCCTTGAGCAGGGCTTAAAGAGGGCACTAGAGGTCCGTACTTGAGAGAAAAAACTTGAGGTGACTGCGGGGGTTTATCCATCAAAAACTGAGTATGACGTTGTACGCGGAGAGGGGTCCCAATGAGTTCCTCCCAGACTGCAGTGCCCTTTTGCAGACCTTGCCCTTCAAAGCTCCGAGCGAGAGCTTAGCCGGGGTGGGTTAGACTAGGACAGGGGCAAGGGGTTTGAAGATCCTAGGTTTCAGGGAGGGGAGATCTCACACCTGGTCCTATGATAAGGATAGTGACGATGCGACCTATCCGCTGGCTGCCAGGGTGGCCCCCACAGGTGAGCCCCTCGAGCCACTTGAGCTTTCCATTGCCTGCCAGATGGCACGAGCATACCGCCGCTTGATCAGCAGCAGCAACGCTCGTGCTGCCTTGGGTTGAGAGTGTGTGCTTCATCTGCGGGCCCCCTGGATACCCTGCCAGGTGTGCGGTGCCATCCCCCTTCTAGCTTCTGGTTTGAGTGCTGTCACTGGCTCACTGTCCTGAGCCTCAGCCAGCCACAGTGATGAAGCTGACGCGGTAGGCCCTTGGGTAGGCGACAGGGAGCTAGGGCGCACCAGCGTGGAGGCAACCCCATGGCAGCTCATCGCAATTGGCCTGGTGAAGCATGAGGGCTGCGAGAGATGTTCATTAGCTCGAGAGGCCCTGACGTATGCAGCTGTGCTGGATAATTATATAGCAGAGCTGCAGCACCCAGCCATGCAGCTGGCAAGTTAAAAGGTTTTGTGATACTTTTGTGGAAGGGTTTGTGTTAGGATTTAGAAGATAGGCTGCTGGTGTTGATTTGCTGCTGCCTGCGGTGATCAGGTCGAGCTGGCGCTATATATATATATATATATATATATATATATATATATACTCTATATATAGAGGGTCTGACAATGATATAAGGTTAAGTAATAATTAAGGGAGCTATGGAAGTGGCGCACTACACAGGCTAGTTGCAGGACATCCGCAATCAGCAATGCTGCCACAAATGTCATGGAGTAAACTTTGGGCCTCAAACATGACAGATGTGACAAATAATCATGACAGATATGATTTCACTGAAAAATGACGGCCAGTATACATACATGCTTGTCATAAAGGCAAAAGGCATCTCAGTGGAGAATATACGAAGTCGGTGGGGAATTATGTGTTCTTAACAGCATCTGCAAAGCAAAGCAGCACAAGCAAGCATAAGGGTAATCATCCCACTAGGAGGCGACCGGCAGCGACTGGCATGGACGACGTTGCTTTTCTTTCGCACGATGATACGGACCTGTACCAAAGTTTCATGATTCACCACCATTTCAGAAATCCTTCGCGTTGAAAAAAAACCTACGCGAAGAGGGGACACAATACCGAAGACGGGGAATCAACGCTACCGCACGAGACAATTGCACCAATTGATGAAGCTGAAAGGGGGAGTGCATTAACTGGAACCCCACTCTAAGACAAGCTCCACTTGCGAACCTAAGACCACCTAGTGAAGCCTTGCTGTACAGAAATGATCGAGTGGTTTTACACGCACCTACCTGAATATTGCACTAGCTTCCAACCAAAATGAGGTCGCTCTCTGACCTTGCACAAATATGGAGGCCAAATCCAGGAAGACCTTACCGTGAAACCAAGAATAACTGGTATGTCTTTGTGCGAGTACGACTTTTAAATCAGTATTGCAGTTGACCGCTGGCCTTCATTAACTTGCATATACAAACTTTTCTTGCATATGTATCAAAATCTAAATGCTTAATGAAAGTCTGCAGCTTGAGAAAAGCACTTGACAAAGGACACCATTTTCCAACTGCTGAATGTTGAATGTCTGAGATCTGCTAAACACTTAAATCTGGCCATCGAATCACATTCAACGTGTTCTGTAGGTTTTACCTGATCGACCGTGCGTGCATTTGTTCATGTTAGAAAGTTTGGTTCTAACCAGCACTTACTTGACAATTCTTGGTTTCACTATACATAGGTATTTGATTGGAAGCACTCGAGGGAAAAGCCTGGTGGACTTGTGTGAGCTTCCAGGCAGCAACGGTGCAAGTGTTCTGGTGCTTGGCTGTGAAGACATCCGTCATGTCCTCAAGACATCTGCTGAGAATGTATCTGCATTCCATGAAGGTATATGTGAGCAACTACCTGGTATGGGCCATAGACTTCATGTTGTGCATGACGTATGAGCTTGAAGCTGCCTGGATACACGTCAACCACCTCTGCCTTGGAATCCCAAAAGAATCCTTCATCCGCCAGACTCAAACGACTTCACCAAGGCTTTCGCAAGATCAGAAACACGTGGCTATTCCTTTCCAAGGAAGGGTCCTTGACTGGACCTCTTGTCTCACATAAGTTGCCACAGCTAGTTGAAGAGTATGGTTTGAGCAATATATCATTCACATACCTGCTTCTAGAATCAGTTACATCAGGCCTTCTTGCAGATGAATTTAAGAACACAGAACACACAACAACTCGGGCTTGAACTTCATTCAATGCTTGCTGCCTGCGGAATGTACCAGGCCCTCTTACACACATTAAAGAGAAAGGAATCTGTGGTTGGGCTTGAAGATAAAGAATTACCTGTAGTTTCTTCCAGAAGTATGTGCTAGGCTCTATTGCCAACAACAGAGACGATAAAAGAGAATGACCTGCCAGAAGCATAGACAACATGTCGAGCAACCACACTATCAGTGTGTCCTGCGCATTAGCAGCAAGTTTGGATTTGCACTCTTTGTGATGATCTGGTCAAGACTCGTGGCAAGCTTCTGGAGAAGAAGCATGGGTGCAATCTTCAGTAAGGTAGAGATGTTTCTTGGGTGCCAATGGAGGAAGTGCAAGAAAGTGCTCTCAAGAGTTTATTTTAGACATGTGGACATTATACTGAACTCATTCAAAATATGCAGATAACTACGACATAATCATCATTCAAATCTTGGTGCAGATAAGGTGTGTATTGCCCAGTTTCTAAGAAAATAGGGCAGCTAAAGCTCTTCACCAGCATGGTCTTTGATATTGTTTGTCTTGTGCATGAGGGTGCATGCTTGCAGGCACACTCGAAGAGCGGAACCTGAAGTTCCACCTCAACGACATCAATGACGTAGTGCTGGCCCGGGCTGCTCTGCTGCTGCTGATTGCTTCCACCTGCAATGCATCCTCGGAGTCCGACCTCGACTTCCTGTGGGCTGTGTGGTACCACCTGGCGCTCACCAAGGAGCAATATACCAGACTGTCCTCCTTTATTAGCAGGCTGCTGATCTCCTTGGACACTCTAGACCTCAACCTTATCAATGTGCCAGACAGCTCTACCCGGGAACGGATTGCCAAAGTCGTCAGGAAATGGCAAGAGTTTCAGGAAGTTTCTGGCTTAGATGCGGCAAAAGCTCGCAGGAATGTCTTTGAGGGGGCCATCACAAAGAAGCGCAGAGCTGCAAGGGAGGCTGGAGAGCTGAATCCTAGCTCATTGGATGTGGTATCAAGCATTGATGATTACATCGAAGGCCTTAGCTTGCCAGTCTCCTCCCAGAGCTTTACAGATGGATCTGGCGGCGTGAGCGAAGTACACCGGCAGGCGTATCAGAGGGAGGCAGACAGGTGGTATCACACGGGGTTGTCAGGGCAAAAGACATCAAATTCTGTTACCACCGCATGCAAGGGCCTTACTGCAAATGTGACACTGATGAACGTGGATATCCGGCAGTGGCCTCAGGACTGTCGCAGCTGTCCCTTCTATTCTTACTTTCCCCTCCCCGCCAAGTACCACCCAGAGAGGGGCACCCACAACATTGCAAAGCAGGCACAGGCGCAGGGGGCCAGCAGCTGCAACGAGAACAATTTCCTCCACAGTTGCTGCCGGGACGTGCTCAAAGACTGGGTCTTGGGGTTTAAGAAGTGGACTGTTGCAGAGCGCGTGACGGTGACCCTGTGGGGCGGGGACGCGCTGCAGCTGTGCCTCTACACGCTCTACCCCAGGCCCATTGACAGCCCAAAGCAAGAGCCTGGCCCATGCACACAAGTCAGAGGAACAACTAGTCTTACTTCCAGTGACTGCCCAGAGCACGAGCCTGGCCCTGGCACACCAGTCAATGGAACAGCCAGTCTTACTCTCAGGGAAAGGGAGGACAGGGAGGAAGAGGTGCACTGCAGAACAGCTGTCGGTGACAGTAGGTTTGACGCCATTGAGACGTCCACCCTGGCAGATGGCGTCGGGTTGCTCAACCTGCTGCTTTGCTGCGGGCCGCTGCTCAAGCAGTGAGTCATCTCTACACTCCTTCTTGCTGGATATATAAGAGCACAACTTACAAGCTCTGTTTCCAGAAAATTAAGCATGGTAAGGGATTTACGCCGTTGTTGACAGCGCAAGCATATTGATCGTTTACACTAGTGACGGACACGCACCTTGACCCGGGCTGGCTTACGACGCGTTGTATTCTCCCAAAAGCGCGAGAAAAAGCCCACTTGTTTGGAGACTTAGAAAGGGCTGTCTATTGTTTCTCCTTGCGTCCACTGAACCAAGAAGGTGTTGGCTGAGTGTGCAGGCATGCGCGCGCCCGCCTGGTGACAGGAACAAGCCTGTGGTACACGGTAGCACCCACAGTGAGTGCCTATGCAGAAGTAAGCCTGGGGTTTGACGTGCGGCTGCTGCCCTCAATGCTGGGTCTGCATCTTTGCAGTGACTTTCTGTTTGGAACCTCCTCTTTGCCGCCACAGAACCGCCAGTGCTTGCGTAAAGAGTTGCCTGCCTCCTGCATAGAAGTGGTCCTTGAATGGGCCCCCTCTTCCGTAAAGTGTGCAACAGCTGACAGCAGCAGCAGCAGCCGGGCAAGCTGGGGCTGTGACAGGGGCTTTCTCGGAGACCCTGTCGCGGGGCACCTGACGCCCCTTACTCTTGTGGGTCTAGACGCCAGCAGTAGAAGAAGACCAAATGATGCTGCTGCGCCCCCTGGAATTGGGGAATCAGATGACGCAATCTGCCACATCACAAACGCTCTGCAGACCCTTGCCGACAACTGCTTTAATGTGGGACCTATGGAAATGATTGCCCCGGCAATGACATCCCTCACATTCATTCTCCTTATTCTTAGACTGGGCACTCTGCTCTCCAACAGCGTGTTGTACTGCTGCACTTCCATTGCAGACATCTTTCCCTGTCTTCTCCCTTCCATGAACGAGACCTCCGTTTCTGCTCAGAAGACCTTCAGCCACGGCTGGCACGCGATGTTAGGTCTCTTGGCTCGTTCTGGGATTGGTGATGCACAAGCGTGGCTGTTTCCTGCACCTTCCCCAAGCCTGACAGCCTATCCTATCACACTATACTCAAAACAGCTCTTGGGGGTGCTGAGCTTCAGCAACGCTCTCGGACCTTTTTACATGAGGCTGTGCCTTGTAGTCCTAGAAGAGGAGGCTTATCTGAGTAGGTTCCTTGAGCACTTACCTAAGCTGCTGCAGGCGCTCTTTTTTAGAGACCAACACATGTCTTCTGATCGTCTAGCTTCCCTACTGGGTAAGACAGCTGTGCACATCATTGATAATTTCAGCGTCACGTGGGACAATAAGCGGCTCATCTTCCCTCTGCCCGCTGGGCACAACTTGCCAGAAAGACTCACGGCTGTGGCGCTGGCAGAAGTGGTCGGGTGCAAAGTGGTGGGGGAGCCTGTTCTGCTCTCAGAGTTTGAGAGAGAGGCTGTTCCAGAGGTCTCCTCAGAGCAGGATGTTACACAAAGAAGCTCCGTCGACTGAGCATAAAAGCTTCGGAGGTGGTGCGGGCTACGCTGCTGACAGCAGCTCCAGTGCAGGCCCACCTGTGCCAGCTGTCAGCGTCACTGCACTCAGCGAGCACGTGCATCAGTACACTGGCACCGTGAGCTTCACGCCTTTGTCCCAAGGCCAAGTGAAAATGAGGGAGCTACAGCTGGTGGGGGAGGACTACTACGAAGATGCCACCTGGTCTGTGGAAATCTCTGTTGGAAGGTGCGCTATCTCACTTGTCACTAACGGAGCTGTCGCGTCAAAACTGGCAGGCCCTTGGTGGAGAGCAGCGTACGAATTGGTCTCATCCCATCTAACTTCTGCCACCTCTCTACTATTTACCCATCCTTTAGCTTGCTATTCTTGATGGTTCTATCTGTAGGCAGGCCAGCTGGCTGGTGCTTGTGAGGAACCTGCATCTCTTTTGTCAAAGTCATTTTAATTTCGATGTTTCATGAATGACACATCATTGCTGGAAGCGCGTACTGCAAGCCCACGCGGTCAGTGCACTTGATGGACAGTCCTACGTCATGCGTCTTGCCCCTGACAACCACTTTCTCTAACATGGCTTGTTCTCTGGATGGTCGCAGCGATGTTGTGGTGCTGCGAGTGGCGTGGCCGGTGGTAGTGCCGTTTGCCGAGCTGCAGGTGTCGCGCAAGCGCGGCACCATCTCCTTCAGCCTCCCCAAGAGCGCCACGTGGCCCCCGGTGGGCGCCAAGAAGTTGAGCATGGAGGCCCTGCAGCCGTGGCCCTTAGGGAGCGCGGAAGACAAGAGGCTGGATCTGTGCGTGCAAGGCATGTTCAGCTTGGCGGAAAAGAGCCATCTGAAAGCTTGCAATTGGGGCACCGCGCACTTGAACCTTCGCAACACTGTGAGGAGCATCTTCGAGCGCTTCGCAAACCGGACGCTGGCGTTTCTCAGCATCAGGGACGCGACTGTCCCCGAGGATGAAGCGGAGCACCTGTACCTTCTCATTCACTCCATCCGAGAGACTCCCTTGGGCTTCCCTGTGCTGGAGATTGTTTGCCTTGATGTCCTCAGATCAAGGAGGATGTGGCAAAGAGGAGAGATTGACGACGTGGCACTGAATGAGCATTTATCAAACCTTGCGGACGCCAACAAAAAGCAAGGGCTGAAGGTGAGGTGGTGCAGCTCAGGCTTGGAGATTGCCACCTTTGGCGAGCTCTTGACGAGGTGCTCGCATCTGTTAGAGCCCTCCAGGTGGCAGATGAGCCAGATGGCGCAGTCTGGGTGGATGGCGACCTTCCTGCCTCTGGTGTACCCGGAGGAGATATATGGCACAGGCATCGAACTACCCTGCTGGCCATCCCACAGCGCGATGAAAGTCTTGATGGGCGAGCTTAGCAATGAGATAAAAGCTGGAGAAAACAAGCCTTCGTCCCCGTACTATGCAGACAACATACGTGGCACTGCCTTCGTTATAGGCACTGCCTTCTCGGCTAGTGCAGGCCAGGGAAGCGGAACTTTAACCATGGAGCAAAGGGAGGAGCGCCCAAAGGGTATATTGAAAATGTGTGACATGTGTGGTGTAGCTGACAAGAAGGTTCATAGGTGTAATGCATGCAAGATTGCTGCGTACTGCAATAGAGAGTGTCAGAAACGCGACTGGCCTCGCCACAAAGTGCTCTGCAAGCCCAGCCAGCCTGGCCCTGCAGGGGGCCTTTTATGATGAAGAAGGCAGTGCATGATTGAGGCCTATACGACCAATAACGTAGTATATGCTTTTAAGGTTATATCTGGCCTGCTGTGGACAGTTTTGCAGTATATGCACAAGACGTGAGGCACTAAACATTTGTGCGTGAATTTAGTATGGCCACTTGTGCAATTTAAGCCGTTCATTGTAGCCAAGCAGTGAAGCAAAAAACGTCATGTAACAACTTTCAAAGAACGCAGTGGGTCGTCAGGATGACAAAAATAGTAGCACTACATGGCAGTCAAAGCTTCAAAACCAGATATATGTGAAGTCATAATGGTGGGGCCACCTTTTTTAGTAAACATTCTGAGGTAGCTATAAGAGTACTCAGTGTAATATTGACTTTCAACACTATTTGCGTGGAAAAAATTGTCTAATGTCCGCTTGTTCCTTCTTCAATGTTGACGTAAAACAAATTAGTGATGCAACTTCATTTCTTTTGAACCAAACATGTCAATGCATACAACAATTTGTTTTCTTGGAGAAGCTTTCAATTAGCTAACCTACACTGACGTGCTAGGTTGCAACTAATTTAGCATCAAGGTGGTGGATTGCAGTCTACCATTGACCTCAAAAATGTGCATTGATTCTTCATCTATTGTGCACATTTTCTTACTACTCGTTCGATGAAATAGTAAGAAACAACCACAGACAGTTTAGCGTAGGGTTACGCCGTTCGCAAGTACGCTTAGTTATAAAGTTTTCTTGTTCGCAAATGCTCGTGCTGTTCTTTGTGCTTTGTTTGTGCTAATTTCTATCTAATTATTATTATTAATAATCACTAAAAGGTCAACACTTTAATTTAAAAAGACAATTTGTGTCAGTTTGTCAAGTACGCGCAAATTGACAAAGTTAGCTTAGTAGAAACAACACCGTAAAATGCAAACGGTGTAACCTTGAATTGAAGAGATATCATGCACAATCGCTTTTCATGTCTTGCACGACACAACCAAAATAGCAAAAGTATGGGGTGAAATTCATTTTTCTTGGAATTACGGGAAAACAAGGTAAAACAATTCATAGCCGTTTGTAATATGTAGTCACGGCAATGAACTTAAATAGCACTAGGAAATACACATCATACTGACATACGAGAAAATTAAGTGCAAAATCCACGGGCTGAAACCAACACGGCAAGCTTATCCCCCATGGTCTATACTCATCTTCCTTAGTTTACTGAAGATTCTAACTCATGTTTAAAAAATGGACCCGTTTTGTAGCTCGTCAGCGTTGCTATCATAAAGCTTCATTACAGAAGCATCCTTGCCATGTGTTGCCACCACTCCCATCGCACAAGTCCGAAGGACCAAACAATGTAGCAATATTCGTATCTTAGTAGGGAGTTAGCAAGTACATTACTAAGTCCATATACATTTTGGCTTCTCTATGAGTATGTTTTAAGGTTTTGTTTGACAAATTATGTTTCGTATGTGTAGTGATTTGAGTTATTATATATTAGTATGCATATATTTTAATGTTTTCAAATATATTTGGAGGGGTATTGTGTGGAGTCAAGTGTGAATAGGTACTCTAGTAACTTGGTTCATGTCCTTTGTACCTTCCAAGGCATTTTCGAAGTTAGAGGAAAGACCTAGAAGAACTCCATGTGGCAAAAGTCAGATGTGCCATTTTTAGGTCAAAAGGACATGTGTACATTATTCTAGAAAGAGGTGGCAAGTTTTGGGATGTGTTGGGTGCCAACACATCAACATACACCTTCCTAGAAATTACTTATGTAGCAAGTATATAAACAAGAGCTAGAACATAGAAAGACATTCCAGAATCACTCTTGTACTTGCCAAAATCCAGAAATATATTAACTTTCAAGAAGCCATCTCTCTTTCAAGAAGCTACCACTTGTGTTCAAAGATCCTTGTCTTGAATAGATAAAGTATTCTGTTTTACTAAGTACTTTATCTATCTGTTTCACTACAGTGGTATCGGAGCTAGGCACTTTGGTAGCACAAGAAGATGGCCGATCCTCAAGACCAACAGCAAGCTTTCGAAGGAAGCCCTTCCTCTCCAAGACACCCTCCTCCAGCGCCGATGGGAGAGCCCACTCAAGAAAATCTGCAACAACAAGAAGCACCACAAGGAGGAGCACACCCTCCTCCAGCGTCGATGGGAGAGCCTACTCAAGGAAATCTCCAACAACAAGAAGCACCACAAGGAGGAGCACCGTCAAATCCCGTGGCAGCCGCTATAGCAAAGTTGACCCCACCACAAGGAGTTCCCGCAAATGAGTGGGCAGCCTTCCTAATGACCGTCCACAACCAAGTGGGCTTGGCCACCTATGAAGCAACCGTGCAAGCGTCAAGAGAAGCTATGGCTGCCATGGTTGCCCCTATTGCGAGCAATGCTCAAAATCCAGCCCCGGCTCAAGCGCCTCCACAAGAGCCAACGAGAGCAAGGAAACTCATCAAGCCCGGCAAACCCGACACTTTCAACCCCGGGAAAGGTGCCAACCTGAATTTATGGCTCTACCAAGTGGAGACGTACCTCGCATTCCTTGAAGTACCCGAGGAGGACTACGTTCCCTTTGCCGTTACCTTACTTAGAGGAGCAGCAACATCATGGTGGCGTAACTATCAAGCGGCTATATATCAAGCTATGGCGCACCCCATGCTCGGCCAAGAGCCCCCACCATCATATGCAAGATGGGCAGATTTTCGTGAGGCCCTCAAGAAGCAATTCATGCCCATCAATGCGGAGAAGATTGCCCGAGGAAAGCTCCACCATCTCAAGCAAACGACGTCCGTTCAAGAGTATACATCCAGATTTCACGCCCTCACTCTTGAGATCCCCAACATGTCTCTCGAGGAGAAGATTGACCGCTACATCTTTGGCCTCAAACCCAAGGTGGCAAAGGAAGTGGAGTTACGCGACTTGACGGACTTCTCAAAGATCATTGAAGTGGCCCAAAAGGTGGATACCTTGGATTTCAAGCACTCCGTGCCTTCATCTTCACGGGTACCGACGACGCGGGTGTACGCAGCCCCTTCCACATCCGAATCTGGACCCACACCCATGGAAATCGGAGTTATTAAAAGGGACCCCGCGGCTGCCCGGAAGAGTGGAAGACCCTCCAATGACACTTATGATGCAAGAAACCAGCAAGGAGTGAAAGCAAGACTCTCCCCGGCTGAAAAAGAAGCTCTCATGACGGCTGGACTATGCTTTTATTGCAAGGAAAAGGGCCATCGTGCACTTTCATGCCCCAAAAAGTTGTCAAAAAACGGACAGCGCCGGTAGGCCAGGAGCCTACCACCCCAAGACCCACTTCACGAGAAGGCAACACGCCAAGTGAGGTGGAGACCCCCGTTGAAGACGACGTTCCAGCCCCAATGAGTTTGAGAGGTTACCTTGGAGGAGAGAAGGTCCACATCTTGGTGGATAGCGGAGCTCAAGGCAACTTCATTGCTGCAGATTTTGCCACCAAGCACGGTATTACTATGCGAACTCTTGACCACGACGAGGAGATTATGATGCCCGATGGATTCTCCTATACTACCCCTTCCAAGAAGACGTACCCCTTGGCACTCTCTATCAAGTCCTTCAAGGATAGAGTAGTGTTCTCCCCCATGCAATTGGGCAAGTACGACGTCATCCTAGGGACGCCTTGGTTGACCAAGCACAACCCCCAAGTTGATTGGAGGACCGGTACTATCAAGATCAAGAATGACATCACTTCAAGAATCTGTATTTTGCGCGCAATCCAGAATATCCAGACCCAAGACATCCAGAAGCCGGCACACGAGATACTATTGTCCGCCCTCCAACTCAAGAGACTTGTGAGGAAGGGACACGAGCTTCTTTTGGCCTTGATCACGCCAAAAGACATCAAGAAAGACATCGAGAGTCAAGAAGGCAGCCCCGTTCCCAAGGAGATACAAGAAGTCTTAGAGGACTACAAAGAAGTGTTCTCCCCGGAATTGCCCAAGGGCCTACCCCCCAAAAGATTCGTAGACCACAAGATAGAGTTGGAGCCCGGAAGCAAGCCCATCTCTCGGCCTACGTTCAAAATGTCATACACGGAGCTAGACGAAGTCAAGAAGCAAATCAAGGAGCTACTGGAGCATGGCTTCATTCGACCTAGCAAGTCGCCATTTGGAGCCCCGGTGCTATTTGTCAAGAAGAAAGATGGTACCTTGAGGATGTGTGTGGACTATCGCGCCCTCAACAAGATCACCATCAAGAATCGATACCCGCTGCCGCGCATGGATGAGCTCATGGACCGGCTGGTTGGAGCCAAGTACTTCACGAAGATTGACTTACGGAGCGGCTACCACCAGATTCGCATCGCAGAACCGGACATAGAGAAGACGGCATTCAGGACAAGATATGGACATTTTGAGTTCATGGTCCTGCCATTTGGACTCACCAACGCGCCAGCAACTTTCATGACTATGATGAACACCATATTTCAGCCCATGTTGGACAGATTTGTGGTGGTATTCATCGATGACATCCTTATCTACAGCAAGACCCTTGAAGAGCATGCGAGACACTTGAAAGAAGTCCTTGAAGTATTGAAGCAAAACAAGCTATTTGCGAAGGAGTCAAAGTGCGAGTTTGCCAAACAAGAAGTGGAGTTCCTAGGTCTCCACGTGACTGCTGATGGCATCAAGATGGACCCCAAGAAGACCACGGTGGTGGAGGAATGGCCAACCCCCACGACCAAGAAAGAACTCCAGTCATTCTTGGGATTTGCCAATTGGTACAGAAAATTCATCCAAGGCTTCTCGCACATAGCAGCCCCCCTGACAGATCTACTCAAGAAGGACAGGCTATATACATGGACCGAGAAAGAGGAAGAGGCATTTCAAGAGTTAAAGCGAAGATTGACCACATCCCCGGTGCTCACACTCCCAAGTCCAAACCCAGATTGGCCCTTCCACGTCATCACCGATGCATCTTCCTATGCAATAGGAGCAATCCTGCTTCAAGACCAAGGCAAGGGACTGCAGCCCATCGCCTACGAGTCAAGGAAGCTAAATCCAGCCGAGCAAAATTATACAACCACGGAGCGAGAGGCATTGGCGATTGTACATGCCTTGAAGGTTTGGCGCTGCTACGTTGAAGGACGCAAAGTACTGGTCACCACGGACCACGAGGCGTTAAAGCACCTCCAAACGCAGCCGTATCTCTCAAGGAGACAAGCAAGATGGAGCGGATACTTGCAACAATACAACATCACGATTCAGTACCAGCCCGGCAAGACAAACCCGGCTGACCCCCTCTCAAGACTGCAATTAAATGCAGTGATGGTATCCCTGAAGACAGATCTGGAAGCTCGATTTTCAGCCGCCTATGAAAGAGACCCTTACTACAAGAACGGAGAAGCAGCCTTGGACCCATGCAAGAAGCAAGAAGGCAATTATTGGGTGAGGCAAGATACGGGCCAGAGATGTGTTCCTAATGACTTAGACCTCCGGCTCTTGCTTCTACGAGAAGCACACGACAACCCTCTTGGAGGACACTTTGGAATCCTAAGGACCACGGGCGTTCTAGCTAGGACTTATTGTTGGCCAGGCATGTCTAAGCAAGTCAAGGAGTACTGCAGGAGCTGTGACACATGCCAAAGAATCAAGCCATCATCGCAAAAGGCGGGAGGACTCCTCCAACCACTACCAATCCCCGAAAGACAATGGACGGACATCTCAATGGACCTTATCGTGGACTTGCCCGTGACACCTCCAGGCCATAATGCATTACTCACGGCGGTGGACAGACTTACCAAGATGGCTCATTTCATTCCCACGACGACTAAGGCTACAGCACCACAACTTGCAAGACTCATCTTTGACAACATCTTCCGACTCTATGGACTACCATCAAGAATTGTGTCAGATAGAGATCCAAGATTCACAAGCCATTTCTGGACAAGTCTCTTCAAGAACTTGGGTACATCGCTGGATATGTCTACTGCCTACCACCCACAATCAGATGGGCAAACCGAGCGTATGAATCGTACCCTAAAGACCTCTCTAAAGGCCTACGTGTCTACCCTCGAGCAAGACTGGGACATGTACTTGACCCCCTTGGAGTTTGCCTACAACAACACTACGCAAGCCTCTACCCAAGAGTCCCCATTCTTCCTCAACTATGGCTTCCATCCAACCACGCCGCTGAGCTTCACGGCTGGCCATGATGAAGTACCCGCAGCCACAGATTTTACAGAGACATTAGAAGCAGCCCTTACAGCAGCGAAGAAAGCTCTACAACAGGCGCAAGATGCTCAAGCAAGAGTGGCAAACAG
>WELA01006836.1:4784-15798 GCA_009602735.1 Mesotaenium endlicherianum
CGCGCCCGCGCGCCTCTCTCACATTTCCCTCGCGCTGCCCACACACCATCCTCCGGGTCCCACGTCTCCCCTCCCCCCCAACCTCTCGCTCCTTCAATCCCCACCGGATGCCCTGCCCCCCTGATTGTCCAACGCACGAACGCGGGCCTAGACATGCATACATTCGATAGAGGCACGAGACAAATTTGGATGCAATGTTGCAAATGCACAAACACGCATTGATCCCTCGGCAGTCAATGCTGACATAAGACCTGCAACCCTACGTCGATAAGAAGAGTGCACTAAAACCGGGACACCGCTGCCAACATCGTAAGATGAATGGAGTGACAAAGATACTGAACTCTTACAAGTTGAAACATTTGAAAATAATGTATGCCAAGTTAGAGAACTTGTAGACAAAGCGGTCCTACCTCCGTCGCTGCCAGCGGTGGCACTGCTGAGGTGTCGAGGAGGCCGTTCTGACGTGTCGCATCCCCGTTCGTCGGCTCCGGTGTCTTCTCCGGCGCTGAGTTCTCGGCCTTCTTCTTTTCAGCCTCTGCCCGGCAACCTTTTCTCCTGCCCCTGCTGACAGATGGCGCACTCTGGCCTGCTACATGCAGTGCCAGCTCATTGGGCCTTTCCAAAATTTGATGCCAGACCCCCAAGAAGGAAATGGAGAGGAGAGATTCACACATATCAGTGTCATTGTATACATGTCAGGGTCCACTGCTAAGCACCTTCAGGGTTGCTGCAGGTGCTTGGGCTATTCACGTGCCCTGATCATAAACCCCAATCCTTGATTCCCCAACCCTAAATGTGGAAGAAAAAGAGTATCCTCAATCCTGGGGTCTTCGTGTGCCCGTAAAACCTGGACTGGAGCCCTCACCTTCTACACTGGAGCCTTAAACCCTGAGCGCGGAAGGAAAAGAAAGCCACTAGATTTGACTTTCCTCGCCAGTGAAGCCTGACCATACTTCCCTCCTATGTACCTAACTCCAAACCCTGAACCCGCTTGCGCCCCTAGCGCTACAACTGAGAACACAAACACCCTATACCCTATAATCGTGAATGTTAAAAGCACAAAGGGCACATAAGTTGACATCCCCCCTTCCTTAACACCCCCCCCCCAACAAAAAAAAAGGTTGANGGTCTAAGATTAGGTTCGGTGTCAGGTGTGCCATTCGAGGAGCGTAGGGATTGGGGTACCCAGAGATCGAGCTGGGGGAAATTGGGGTTTAGTACTTGTGATTAAAAATTATGTCGGGGTTCAAAGTTCGGGCTTCGGGGGCAGGGAGGACCTTTGCTTGAGGGTTGCGGGATCTGTTGATAGGGTTTGCACGAGGCTTGAGTTTTGAGTTTCGGGGTGAGGGTTTGGGGCCCAACCTGCTCAATGAGGTTGCGGACGGCGACAGCTGGACTGGGCAGGCCGTGCGATGACGTGGCGCTGTGGACCCCACCAGAGATGGGCGTGCGGAAGAGGCCGGCCCTCTGATTGCCCCCTCCCGGCCCCCCCCCTTGTGGGGTGCCCTTCAGCACCCCCCCCTCAAAGGAAAGGGAGTCGGGCGGCAGCATCAGCTCTGACGTCGAGAAGAGACGCTGCCGTTTTTGTTTGTTGCCGTTGGTGCACGCAGGGACGAGTGGGCGAACGTGCGTTTGTTTTGGNTCCCGAAGCTTTGCCCCAGCTACTTGGGCCCCTCCACGGGCAGTCAAAAGCGCCCCACCGCAGGCACAGGAGCCCTCCAGGAGAAGACACGTGGCAGGCATGGCGGAGGTGTGGACGCTACGCGCACGCAAGCTGCGAGCCTCTGGGGCATCAGGCGGCTGAGATTGAAGATGAAACTGGGAGCCCCCGGCAGCAACAGTTGCTTGCCTCAGCTGCTGCTGCTGCTGCTGCTGCTGCTAACGGACAAACAAGCGGCTGGTCAAAGGAAGGCTGCTGCCGCTGCTGCTGGAAAAGTGGAAGAACAACAAACAAATACAAAAAGAAGGGAAAAGGGTGTGAGGATTACAAATAAAAGACCAGGCAAGAAAATGGCCAAGCTAGTTGAGAGTCATCGTATGATCTCTACTTTCATTGTTTGAGAAACAGAACAGTTCATTTGGTACAATCTTCTCTAACAACAAGGCAACCGTCTCTTGTGATCTGCCGGCACCTAGTAAGAGAAAGACAGAAAGAGGCGGGGGTGGGGGAGAGACAGAGGGGCTCCGGAGGGGGGGAGAGAAAGAGAGAGAGGAAAGGGGGGAGAGTGAGAGGAACCCGAGAGAGCAGGCNAGCCGTCGTGCCTTGACAACTTATCCTCTAGCCTGCGCACAACTGGCATTCCCGTTTCCTCCACCATCAGGCCCTTTAACCCCCGAAACCAAAACCTGAACCTCCAAACCCAAAGCCCTGCTTGCCCTCATTTGAGCCCCGCAACTTCCGAGGCATGCTAAGAGTAAGCCAAACACTCACGCCGCCCAAAAGTTGCCATATCCTAGGCAGCTGCCTGCCACCCGAAGGCAGTGGGTCGCCCGCGCAAGAACTCAGACCCTTAACCCGAAGACCAGAACCTGGAACCCAACACCTGAACCCTAATCCTTAAACTTCTGACCAGTGTGGCCCCGCCGCAGGTGAACTCCTCCGGAGCCGCATCCGGAGGAAAAGAAACAAAAAGAAAAGAAAAACCACGCATCAAAGGGCACTGTAATTGAGCCAGCCCTCCGCATGCTAGTGTGGCCACCAACCAGCCCACACACTCCCGCACATCAAATCGTTGAACCCTAACACCCCCACAATGTCTGTACCCTCATTGCTGCCCACCTATGCCCGGCCTTCTCCGCACCATCCCCCTCCCCTTTCGCCCCCCAAACCNGAACCCGAGAGAGCAGGCCGGCTCCCCAAGGGCATGACACATGAAAAGCCCATGAAAGCCCGTATGCATGCTGAGAAAGACGCCCAGTGCAAGCACATACTTCATAGGCACGGGCACAGGCAGGTAGTAGTACAGACGATGACTGGAAAGCCTGGCAACGAGTTACCTTTTAATCTCCTTTGCAGTAACACCCCAATCGTCTACCTCTTCTTTTTGACAGCTTCAAGAAATTAACGTGTTCAAGTGTCTCTGTGCTAAGTCGACTCCAACCAGAGGTTGCTGAGGACCTGCGATTTTTCTCGTTCTGTGTATTAACACGAGTAATAAATCATCAGGTTTCGCAGAACCAGAACTCCCAACCCTTGTGATTTAAAAAAGAGATCCTCGATGCACCGCTCCAAACAACCCGAAACCCTGGAAAAAGAAGGAGATCCCTTTTAAAAGTTTTTGATTAATAGGCAAACGACGCTCCAGGAAGGATTTGAACCTTCGACCTTGTGGTTAACAGCCACACGCTCTAACCAACTGAGCTACTAGAGCAGATGCAACAGGTGAAACTCCCAAAAAATTTAATTCTATTTTTATTACTTGCATATAATGTGATCCAAACTGTCGCTTTTATGTACTTCGTGCTGAGCAGGCCCCAGGATTCGACCAAAAGTTGGAATTTCGAAAACATCCGAAGGTGTACTTTCAGAATGTGTACGTTGTGATACTTCTTCGTGTTTGGGTAAAATATCCGAGAAAAAATATATGTTTAGCTATATGGGGAAATGCTTGATTTTGTGAAACATCCGCTTCCAGTGACCCGGATTTCTTTCGACATAATCTACGATTTCGCATGATTTTCCAACATCTAAAAGAATATAACATCAAATTTTACGCGAATCCTGGGGCCAGGTGCTGAGTACCATTGTCGCATGCAAGCTACCGCATCTTTTCGGAAGCACAAATGAATTTGAACGCATTTGTACGAACGCATGTTTCTCTTATTTGGGTGTCCGTTGACTCTGGAATCCGTAGACCGCAAGTCTAGGCCCAAGCCTCAGAGGCTAGCATCTGCTAACACACCAGAACGTTGGGACTCCCTGGGACCAGTTGGGACTCGAGATCGTCTCGACATGCAGCCCTCGCTGGCCAAAGACAGGGAGATATGGACGAGCATGCAGTTCATTTGCAACGTAGGCACCAAGAAGATACTCGTCACACAAGCCACTGCAATACGAGGATGAAGCAAGAGTCTACTGTTTCCTGCTATTGTGAAAAGTTTGTCAGGGTTCAATGCTGAAACGCTAGACGAAGGCAGAAGAAGGGCTTGCTGTCGAGGACATTGGGCCATGAGTGCTTCCCGCCATTTTTGTTTTTGACCAGCCATGCTCTAGGTAGCCACCGAAATTCATACTCATGTATGCTTCTGCTGTCTTCCTGGTTCCTCTGTAAGAGCGTCACATTATTCAACACTTCCAGCACCTTCCGTCATCAAAAATAAGATGTTGCTTCGTCCATAGCTGTGCCGGAAATTCTGAGACGCAATGCGACGGATAATACACTGACGCTGTGAATGGGCTAAAATGCAGAAAATATATTCGTGTAAGTGGCTCATATAGATGGGCACTTTTGCTAGCGACAACTGGCACCACTGAGCGGACCATGGCTTTGAGTATGGTGGAAAACCCGAGAAAGGTGCACTCGCTCTACAGAAAGGTGTGAGGTACCGAGCGCTTCATTCGTAATGCTGTGTCTTGGCTTTTGAGCAGGTGCCTTCAAGTGAGGAAGACGTTTTCTTGGAGGAAAAAGGTGCAACAAATAATTTCCTCTCCGGCTTGCTTGGGGAGGACTGCCAGGTGGCATCAGCACGGACTTGCTGAGACCAGAAAGTTGGTGAGTCTTGCCTGGGCACACCCCCTACACCTGGCATGTGACCAGTCTGCCACCTGGCATCAACCTCCATCATCACAGGTTTCGAAGCCCCTCTGTATGCCATACCTTGATGATGCTAAACCCAGGTGGCAGGATGGGGTAGACAGGCTTCATATGCCAGCTGTCAAGTCAGTCTTCGTGCATGAGATATCAGGTCCTACGAAGGAAGCCTTGCACACACCTGGCACACACATTAAGATGCCCAGAAATATTTAGTCAGGACCCAAAGCTCTGGAGCTCCTCATCCCTCCTGCCCCACCCCCCCCTTCTGTTCCCACAAGTAGAGGTTAGACTACCAACACAATTCGAAAGGTTGTGAAAGGGGGAAAGGGAGGGGAAGGTGGGGAGTGGGGCAAGGGGTGGGGCTGTTTTGGGGGGGGGGGGTGGAGGGGTTGTGAGGGGGCATCCCAAGCCGCAGGAAATGGCGACACATAGGGGCCCGTTGGCACGTGCAAGCAAGCAGGAGGAATGAGAGCACGGCGACACCTGGCAGACAGGGGGCTTGCCAATGCAGCTTGGGAGGGGTGGGGCCAGATGCGGCACCTGGCAAGAGGAGAGGACGGGAGGGCCTTGCTAGAGTTTTTACAGGAGGGGGGAGAGAGAGTTGCAGAGGGAAGTGCAGTGGGAGACTGCGGGGGTCTGGGAGAGGGGTNCCGGATTTCTTTCGACATAATCTACGATTTCGCATGATTTTCCAACATCTAAAAGAATATAACATCAAATTTTACGCGAATCCTGGGGCCAGGTGCTGAGTACCATTGTCGCATGCAAGCTACCGCATCTTTTCGGAAGCACAAATGAATTTGAACGCATTTGTACGAACGCATGTTTCTCTTATTTGGGTGTCCGTTGACTCTGGAATCCGTAGACCGCAAGTCTAGGCCCAAGCCTCAGAGGCTAGCATCTGCTAACACACCAGAACGTTGGGACTCCCTGGGACCAGTTGGGACTCGAGATCGTCTCGACATGCAGCCCTCGCTGGCCAAAGACAGGGAGATATGGACGAGCATGCAGTTCATTTGCAACGTAGGCACCAAGAAGATACTCGTCACACAAGCCACTGCAATACGAGGATGAAGCAAGAGTCTACTGTTTCCTGCTATTGTGAAAAGTTTGTCAGGGTTCAATGCTGAAACGCTAGACGAAGGCAGAAGAAGGGCTTGCTGTCGAGGACATTGGGCCATGAGTGCTTCCCGCCATTTTTGTTTTTGACCAGCCATGCTCTAGGTAGCCACCGAAATTCATACTCATGTATGCTTCTGCTGTCTTCCTGGTTCCTCTGTAAGAGCGTCACATTATTCAACACTTCCAGCACCTTCCGTCATCAAAAATAAGATGTTGCTTCGTCCATAGCTGTGCCGGAAATTCTGAGACGCAATGCGACGGATAATACACTGACGCTGTGAATGGGCTAAAATGCAGAAAATATATTCGTGTAAGTGGCTCATATAGATGGGCACTTTTGCTAGCGACAACTGGCACCACTGAGCGGACCATGGCTTTGAGTATGGTGGAAAACCCGAGAAAGGTGCACTCGCTCTACAGAAAGGTGTGAGGTACCGAGCGCTTCATTCGTAATGCTGTGTCTTGGCTTTTGAGCAGGTGCCTTCAAGTGAGGAAGACGTTTTCTTGGAGGAAAAAGGTGCAACAAATAATTTCCTCTCCGGCTTGCTTGGGGAGGACTGCCAGGTGGCATCAGCACGGACTTGCTGAGACCAGAAAGTTGGTGAGTCTTGCCTGGGCACACCCCCTACACCTGGCATGTGACCAGTCTGCCACCTGGCATCAACCTCCATCATCACAGGTTTCGAAGCCCCTCTGTATGCCATACCTTGATGATGCTAAACCCAGGTGGCAGGATGGGGTAGACAGGCTTCATATGCCAGCTGTCAAGTCAGTCTTCGTGCATGAGATATCAGGTCCTACGAAGGAAGCCTTGCACACACCTGGCACACACATTAAGATGCCCAGAAATATTTAGTCAGGACCCAAAGCTCTGGAGCTCCTCATCCCTCCTGCCCCACCCCCCCCTTCTGTTCCCACAAGTAGAGGTTAGACTACCAACACAATTCGAAAGGTTGTGAAAGGGGGAAAGGGAGGGGAAGGTGGGGAGTGGGGCAAGGGGTGGGGCTGTTTTGGGGGGGGGGGGTGGAGGGGTTGTGAGGGGGCATCCCAAGCCGCAGGAAATGGCGACACATAGGGGCCCGTTGGCACGTGCAAGCAAGCAGGAGGAATGAGAGCACGGCGACACCTGGCAGACAGGGGGCTTGCCAATGCAGCTTGGGAGGGGTGGGGCCAGATGCGGCACCTGGCAAGAGGAGAGGACGGGAGGGCCTTGCTAGAGTTTTTACAGGAGGGGGGAGAGAGAGTTGCAGAGGGAAGTGCAGTGGGAGACTGCGGGGGTCTGGGAGAGGGGTGCTGACATGACACCTGGCAGGAGGTGAGGAGGGGAAGGGGGGGGCATAGAGAGCGTTTCTAGGGGGGGAGAGACAGAAAGTAAACTGGAGATTGACAAGTTGAGTGTAGTGGCATGGTGGTTGGGGAAGGTGGACTGACGCGTGGCGGGAGCAGAGGAGGACAGCAAGGATAGTCTGGGTAGAGGACAAAGAGAGCGCGAGAGAGACTGTACGATGAAGGGAGTGTGTTTTGGGGGCTTGGAGAGGGATGCTGCCACCTGGCGGGAGGAGAGAAGGGAAGGGCCGAGAGAGAGGAGGAGAGCTGATGGGAAAGAGAAGAAGGACCAATTGGGCAAGGAGTTGCTGGACGTCAGCTGGACCCTTGCCAGGTGGACACTCTCGCTGGGGTTGATGCCTGCCAGCTGGCAGATTGTAGGCGCCCTCCTCCTCCTCCTCCTCCTCCTAGGAGTAGGAGGAAGTGAAGTTCTGGCAGCAACTATGGTGGGAAGAGCGGGCAATATGGGGGTTGGATAGTGGCGGGCAGCGGCGGTAATAGTGCTGCTGGTGCTGCTGCTGGTGGTGCTGCTGGTGGTGGTGGTGCATTGGAGAGGAGGGGGGGGCAAAAAGGCCCTGGAGAGTAGAGGCAGCGGCTCTGCCGCTGATGGTGGCGGTGGCGGTGGCGGTGGCGGTGCATTGAGAGAGGGCGGAGGTGGGGGGCAACAAGTGGAGGACTGTGAAATGTCCAGGCTTTGACACTGTAGTAGTTAAGTGCTGGTGGCCAGGTGGAAGCACGTGAAGTGCACACTTGGCGGTGCCTCGTGGGCTAGCTGCTCTTTCCGTGCTGCTCTTTTTAGAGGCGAAGGAGGAGGGGCCCGATTTGTTTTTTATTTTTTTGGTTTGGGTGGGGGGAGGTGGAGCGGGGGTGGGGGGATGTCTGTGAAAGATGTAAGCTTCTGCATAGCTAATGATGCCAGGCTGGTTGTAGCATTGACCTGGTTAGTAGCGTTGACCTCGGTCAAAGCCTCAGCCTGTAACACTTGACGGATACCTCTGCCCCCAAGGTCACTTGCCAGCTGTCGGACGGATAATTGACTTCTGTTGACCTTTGTTGACTTAAGTTGACCTCGCGGGAGGCTGTGGATCAGATTAGAGGGAGACAGGCAAGGCTAAGGGGAGACTTGTGACAGGTCAGCAAGCTCAGCAAGCTCTGAGAGGCGTTGACTCCAGTTGACAGCATTGGACCCATGGAGAGCTTCTGGGCACTTTGTTGTTGACTCATGTTCTTTGACCTACCTTTGACCTGCCTTTGACTGTTTGACTCTGGTCAGTACCTGCTACCTCTAGCTGATAGCTGCTGCTAATTGTGCCCATGTATCCCACAAAGGTCTCGGAAGTGACAGCTGTCTGCTCTGCTTGGCATCTCAGCTGCTGCCGGAGCCAGCTGTCACGGAAGCACACTAGGCAGTGAAAGGTGGCGCAGTTCCTTGCTGAGAGTGCTACCCGCACTTTTGGGAAACTGACAGGTGGAGGTTGCGGAAGGGCTATGCCCGTGTGTTGCTTCTGGGCTCGAGCGTATGTTGCAAGTTGACAGGAGGACGAGGGCGAGAGCGAGGGAGGGCGAGAGTGGGAGGGGAAGGAGTAAGTAGCAAGGAAGAGGGAGAGGAACAATAATGGGAGAGGGACATTGAAGCAAAGCAGCACAGGTGCACACAGATACACACACACAAGCGCACACACACAGGCACAGGCACACCCACCCACAGAAATACACCCACACATATACACACGCGCACGCATACCCACAAACATGCACACACACAGGGGCACACACACGCATTCACACACACACACACACACACACGCACACACACAGGCACCTGTGCACGTAGGCAAATGCATTGCATGTACCCCACAATGCAGTTCTGACTCTATCTTTCTTCTATCCTGTACTATCTCTCTCATGCCTCCTGTATGCTATCAACCCGCCCTTTCCTATTTACACCCCCCCCTCTCCCCCACCCCCCCCCCTCTTCATTAAAAGCCTTAACTTCAAATTGTGCAATCGGAAAGAAACCCTGACAAGTTTCTACCTCTCCTTCTCCTTCTTCTCCTTGTTCTCATCTTTCTTCTTTTCCTCCTCCTCCTTTCCCCCCTCCTCCTTTGGCCGTTCTTCTTTATCTTAAATGTCCTGCACCTCATGCTTAATTGGTTAAGGGTGGGGGAAAGAGCCGGGGGGGGAACGGGTAATTCTCACTGGCCAATTGCAGAGCGACACCTGCCCTTTCGGTCTTGCACCTTTCCACGGCCCTTCCACATATTAATCCCTCCAAGTGGCTGCACGAGCGAGACACCAACCATCCTTCCCGGCTGCCCGCACACTCGGTCATTGCACCCCTATTACTGGGCTGCCCTGAACTCCTTTTAGCTGCCCGTCGGTGGTGCTGTCCCTCTCCTTGGGGGCCAGATGAAGCCTGTCCCACTGCCCACCCACCTATTGCATAAGTGGAAAGAGAATAAAACCAGCTCCCTGCAAGCGCGCTGCCTACTACTCCAGCACCCAACCCCCCTTTTCACGGCTGCCCAAATTGCTTTTTTCTGCCTCACTTTTTTCAGGCTGCCCGCGGGCAAGCGCAGTCATGGGCTCTTCCGAGGGCCCGGTCACAATGACCCCGGTGGGCATACCTGGGGGAGGGACGAGGGGAGGAATCGACGGCCCTTCCGTGCGTGCGAGCTCTAACGGAGTTGCCTTCCAAGTGGAGCTGGGGGATGAGGGTGGGGAGGATTCGACGCCCTCTCCCTCTCCCTCTCACTCCTCGCCCTCGCTGTCTCCCGGCCTTCCGAAGCGTCTCTTGGAGCGCTTGCAGGTGTGCGCGCTGTCTCTCTCTCCGCCTTCTTCTTATGGATATGGTGGTGGAAGGGGGTCGCGAGTGATTTTGTCGCCGCCGTCGTCGTCGTCGTCGTCGTCGTCGTTGTTGTTGTTTAAGCTTGATGCCGTTTGCTGTTGTGCTACTGTTTGTTGCTGTTGGTGTCTTTTGTGTCCTTTGGATTCGGGCAGGTGGACCTACGTCTTAGAGTGGCTGCGTCTTCTTTGATGCTGCTGGACTCACTTCATTGGTGTGTACCGGCTTCAGGCGCACACGCCTTCCTGTCTGCGACCGCTCCACTGCTGATCTTGCACCAGGCTGACGTAGCAGGGCTGACGTGTCACGGCTGACGTATTGAGACTGAATGAGTCGAGAGGCTGACCGTGACGCCACCTGTTCAGCCGGGCTGATGTGTGATATGGCAGGCTTGTTTCGTCTGACATGTCCTCGTCGATTATGGGCCGTGGCAACTGACTGTCGCAAGCTGACGCGTCGCAATCTGACGTGTGTAAGCTGACGTGTCAGGGCTGATGTGTCCCGACTGACCGGGACTGAAGCTTGGGAGGGCTGAGATGTCAACTTCCTGCATGGCTGCTATTGGTGCATTCCTTCGTGCAGCAGCAGCTGGAGGAGCGGAGCCGGGCGGTGGCCACTCTCGACAGAATCGAGGCCAAGCTGAAGGAGGCGCACGCCCGCCGCATCGTAAGAACGCAAAACGCGCTCTTGCACTTGCTCCCGCTCTCCCTCTCCTCTCTCTTGCCCTCTCTCTCCCTCTCTCTACCTCTCTGGAGCATTCCAAAGAATGCAACACACTCTTGCTCTCGCCCTCTCCCGCTCTCTCCCTCTCTTGGAGCGTTGTAAGAGTGGACGCGCATTGCCCGCCGCGTTGGGAGAACGCAAACGCGCTCATGCTCTTGCTCTCTCTTGCTCCCGCCCCCCTCTCCGTCTCTTAGAGGATTCCGAAGAGTGTGCGAGGAACGCCCTCTTGCTCTCCCCCCCCCCC
>WELA01006836.1:16442-51048 GCA_009602735.1 Mesotaenium endlicherianum
GGGGGGGCCCCCCTTCTTCCTCCTCCCCCCCTCCCCCAGCTCTCATTCTCTCCCTTTTCTCTCTCTTTCTTACAGAGAGAATGGCAGAGGCCTTCAGACAGGCTGTTGGGTTGAAAGGTTGCATCGTAAGAGCAGAACGCGCTTCTGCTCTCAACCTTCTCACCCTCTCTTTCTCTTCTCTCTCTTTCACTCCTTCCCTCTCCCTCTCTCTATGAGCCATTTGTTGAATCGCATATCTCGTAAGAGGTGCTATTTATTTCTAGATAAGAGTTTCATGCTGGATTTCATGCTTCAGCATCATGTGGCATAGACCTTCCCTTCTCCACAATGATTATACGAGAGAACGTTATGAGGAGCTCAGTTTCAATTTAGCATCGATCATATCTTCATCGTATCTGTGTGAGTAAATGCTTCAGTAACAAATGTCAAAATTTGTTGTCTGCTTGTACTTTTATTGCTTTCTTCTTCTTTTGGTAATGGCAGAGCAACAGAGAGCTCCTGGCGAGTCGTGTGAGGGCGGCGCGGGCGGCGAAGGTGGTCCCCACGGAGAAGCAACGCACTGAGCTGGCACAGAGGCTCGCCGCTCGCCTTACCGCCGCCCAGCAGAAGCGGTACAACTGCTTGGCTGCTCTCTCTACCATGCATAAATCGATTTCTCTTTATTGTAACAAATTACAATATATGGTTTCGGAGGGGCTCACTCACTACAATACTCATCTCCTTCTCGTCTTCCATGAATGTGGGTTGCTTTGTCTTGTATTTGCTTGATTTATTACAATAAATTGTGTGCGCAAGCTTTCATGCGCAAGCACGAGCCCACACACACGCGCGCACACACACACACACACACACACACATAAACACACACACACACACACACACATGCATGCACACATGCACACACACGCGCGCGCACACACACACACACGCACACACACACGTGTGACAAAATATGCTTTGCTCTCAATAAGCTCATCTTGCTATCATGTCCCAGAAGGAGAGGTATTTCACATAACAAGATTTTGAAGTTGAGATGCAAGAACAGAATTTTAATATATCTCGCGATTTTACATTTAAACAATAGAAGTCTGCAGTGTCTGCAGTGTCGCAGAACAAGAAGTGATTTGCAGTACGAGACTCAAGGGTGAGTGATGAGTCAGAAATCTCGTAACTTATGATCATACATTCAAGTACACGAATTTCCCATGTACGCGATAATTCTCACTACCTATTATGGACAATACGTCGATCGTGGACGAAGCGTTGCCATTGAAATCTTTTGTGTTGTACATGTATGCAGATTTATTGCTTCATTTTCATTTTCTAGTTATGTTTTCACTTTTTTCTCTCAGAGACGCGAGGCAGCGGGAGGAGCAGCAGCGGCGGGCCGATGTCCAGTCAGCGCGCCAGCTGGCAGCCTGCGAGGCCCAGTCCCGCCTGGAGCAGCGGACTACGCTGCTGGCGCGCCAGCTGGAGCTACGCGCCGCCCGGTCCCACACAAACCGGGCGGCAATCCTGGAGGCCGAGATGCAGCGGGCGGCCCGGGCGGCTGGCCGAATGGCGCAGTCCTCCTCCCAGCGCGCCGAGATTGCGCGGTTTGTACAGTCTTGCTCGCCCTTCTAACCACACACGCGGTTTTCGCTCACCCTCACGCTCACTCTCGCCCTTTCATATACACGCAGTCTGTACGGTCTCCCCATTTTGTCCCCAAACTCTGAGAGCTCAGTCTGTGTGATTGCCCTTGAAGCTAAAGCCCTAAGCCCTCGGGCGAACACACCGAGACAGCCAAGACAGCACATGCAAGCTGCCCATTGGCACACAGCCCCTAGGGCTACACCCAACCGGCCCCCACACTCACCCTAGGTGTGCGTGCATGTGTCCCTGCAGCTCATACGGTGCTTACACCTCGTAAGATCCAAACCTGGATCTGAAATCTTGAGTATTCCAACACTTCCCCAGTTTTAGACCTGACCCTAACCCTAGCCCTAACTGTAGCCCTAGCCTAACTCTACCCTTACAGTGACCCTCATCGTAACCCCAACTCTAAACCTAACTGACCGCTACCCGCACCCTAGCCCTAACCCTAAGCCTATATCCTAACCCTAATTCTAACCCTAACCCTTCATCAACCTATAGGCGCTCGCATGGTAGCATCAGGAAGTAGTGTTTTTCCTCAGGGTGGAGGGGTCTAGGGTTGAGGCTTGTGTTTGAAGGTTAGCAGATGTTTCTAGTGGCTGGAAGATAGACTAGTTAGGTGGAAGCTGTTCACACTTACATCCGAACAAAAAGAATATGCGTGCTACAACTAGGTGAATTATGTAGTGAATTATAAATTATTTTCTCTCCTTTCTCTATCTGATAATGAACTTACTTATTTTTACATCTCGGGTTCATTCTTCTGTCGACCGCCAGGCTGGACAAGGAACGGGCGGCAAAGCTGGCGGAGGTGCTGAGTCAGCGCATGGCGACAGCCGTCCACCGCCGGGAGGCCTGGATCTCCCTCAAGCGGGACCGCCTGGCCGCCAGCTCAGCGCAGGTCCGCCAGGTGGCAGCATCCGTCTGGCAGCGGCGGGAGGAGGATCGGCGCCAGAGGCGTGCTGAGCTGGCGGCCAGCCTGGAGCGTGCCACGGGCAAGCGAAACGAGATCCTGCGGTCCCGGGGCAGCCGAAACTTGCGCGTGCGCAACCGGTTTCTGACCGCGAAATTCCAAAAGGAGCGGCTTGTCCGGCGCCTCGCCAAGTGAGAAAAACCGCACGTCCTGACTATGCTTCACTTTAATCATGCTGCGAATATGCCCCCAATATGCCCTAATCATGCTCCAATCATGCCTTTATCATGCCTTATGCATACCCTAAAGTGCCCTAGTGAAGCCCCAATCATGCTCCAATCATGTCTTATGATGCCTTATATATACGCTACATTGTCCCTCATCTATGCCCTAATCAAGCCTTCATCACGAGTGCTGATTTTTTTTTTCGTGCACTCAAACTGCCGGCCCCGGCAACAACTCAGAGGAGGTTTTTTCGCAGACCTTGTCTTTTGTTTCTTCCCTGCTTCTTCTTGTTCCTCACTCCGTATGTGTGTGAATGATTTTGTATGACATATGTATCTGTATTTGTTTCTTCACTCTACTTGCGTATGTATATACATGTCTCTACATGTATAATGTGCACATTCATGGGTACATCTATGTGTAAGCATGGACACACTAACGTACGTTCTTAACGGGAAGACCATGGGTTTTTATTCAAAAGAGACTGTCTTCAAGATATGGTCTCTTGGCATTTTTGATCTAATATGACATCCTACGTTGTCTGTGACTGGTTGCTTGTTCTGCCTCAGTGCAACGGTCGGCACACGCTCTGGAGTGTGGTGGGGGAGGAGAAGGGGAAGGTGCCGTGGAGATGAAAAACGTGCGCATGTATCTTAGAAACAACAGATGCTTCTCTCGATGCTTGTGACGCTTGCGCCTCCAGGGAGGCGATAGTCTGATGCCAGGTGGCGGAGCCGGAGTGCAAGGAGGAGAAGGTTGTGGGAACTTACACGCACACACTTGAACATGATGTGATGACCTGGCGCAGGTGCTGGAGTGAGTTCAAGGAGGAGAAGAAGTCCACCTATGCGCTGGCACAGGCCTTCTCCGACTGCCACCTGGACTTCAACGCTGCAACGGCGCTCCCGTTTGACCAGCTGGCGGAGAGGATTGCGTCACGCCCCACGCTGCTCCACCTGTCCGCACTGCTGGCGCGTTTCCAGACCCGCCTGGCTCTGGGCGCCGCCCAGGCCGCTACTCCGCTGACGCCTGGCTCATCGCCACCTGGCAAGGTGATCTCAGCGGGAGTGGCTGCCGGCCTCGGTGACATCAGCAATATCGACAGTTTGTTGAAGCAGGTGACCAGCCCCGTCAGGCCGCCACCTGGCAGCCCCCTGCAGCGCCAGATGGCAACCAAGCACTCTCACTTGTCCGCTGCCCGCAAGGGTGCGTCGGTCAAGCGCTCCCCCCCCGCCGCCCGCCACATCAGCAGCGGCAGCCGGCTCGCCACGCCGCAGCCGGCAATTGCTTGTGCCACGTCGGCGCCCCCAAGCGGCACCACATCAGCGCCAGCGGGAGGCACCACGTCAGCACCACTAAGCGGCACCATATCAGCGGCACCGGTACCGAGGGCTGCCACATCAGCGGCAGCGGCGCCGAGGGGCGCCACATCAGCAGCAGGGGCGGCAGATCGGTACCCGGCGCGCGTGCTGCTGTGCGCCTACATGATCCTGACGCATCCTGACGAGATCTTCTCGAGGCGCGGCCCCCTGGAGAAAGCGCTCGCAGACTCCGCCGCCCGGCTGGTCCCCGAGTTCGAGGTGCTCGTGCACACGCTGCTCGCCGCCGCCCAGCCTGCTGCCCGGTCCGCCCCCGGGGGGGAGCACTCCCCTACACCCCGCCCTTACTTGGAATTTCCATCTCCCCGCACACCCGAGCCTGCCCCCAGCCTAATCCCAGATCTTAGCCCCAGTGCTGTAAGTCCCAACCTTAACCCGAGTCCTAGCCCTGCTGGTCCTAGCCCTGGGCCTAGCCTTAGGCCTGCCAGTCCTAGCCCGAGATCCCCTAGCCCTAGCCCTAGCCCCAGTCCTAGCCCTAGTCCTAGGCCTGCTGGTCCTAGCCTTGGGCCTAGGCCTAGCCTTAGCCCCAGGCCGAGCCCTAGGCTTGGCCGTGCGCCGCTAGCGGCGCCGACGCACCGAGCGGCGACAACTGTCAAGCTCGTGACCACCCGCTCGCAGACCATGGAGGTCCTCAACTCGCCCGAGACGACGACACGTCAGCGGAGGAGCGCGCCAGCTGGCAGCAGTCCACATGAGCCGGCAGCAGCGGCGGCTGCGGCGGAGGAGGAGGCAGCAGCCGCCCCCTTTCTGCCAGCTGACGCAGAGAGGAGGCCCTTCAAGGTCCAGCTGGCGGCATTTGACAGCGCGTGGGTGGACTACTTGAAGTGCTTCGTGGCCTGGAAGGTGCGTGGCCCTTTTCTTCAAATTCATTATATTGCTGTAGTGTGTAATGCGCATGTTGAGTTTACTCCTTTTACTGGTATCTTGAAAGTTCGTTCGTCCTTGCCCCGTTGCGGATTTTCCCACGCATGCTCCATCAATTCGTCGGATTGATGTGCGTAGTGTGCGTAGTCCTGCAGGGGTATTGCAGGATATTCACGTGTTTTTTTTTTCTGCGTTAAGACAGTGCGTGCGTGTGCGTGCGCGTGGGGAAGACGTGCACACACACACACACACTCACACACACACACACACACACACACGCACGCACGCACGCACACACGCACACACGCACGCGCGCGCGCGATATTTTAGGCTGGACTTCAATCGTGTTCAAAGTGATCATGTGGATTGAATCTGCCTTCTTTTTCTTTCATCACCAGACAAACGATCGCGAAGAGCTTGGGAAGGGATTGATCGACATGGCGTGCCAGCTGGAGCTGTCGATGTTGGAGCGCACCTCCGCCCTGCTGCCACTTGGCGCTCTCTCGCACGATCTCCAGGCCATACGCAACCAGGTACGCCCTCCCGCCCTGCTGCCATCTGGCACCCTCTGGCACGATCTCCAGGTGCGCCCTGCTGCCCCGCAGCCGGTTGCCGAGCAGTTGTGTAATCTCCAAGTGTGCGCTGCTGCACGCTCCTGGACCGCCACATGGCGCTCTGTTCCTGACGATATTCGCACGCAGTCATTTGCTCTCATACGCGGAGGGTGGTTGTTGAACCCTGACTGTGTTCCCCTTGCGAGGGTGGCACTCTCACGGCGTGCCAGGTAGCGGAGGATCAGAAGCTACTGCAAGCCCGCATGCGCCAGCTGGCAGGCAGCCAGGGCGTGGCCAGCATGGAGGCCGCCCTGGCTGATGTGCGGTCCCGGGCGGCAGAAGCCGAGTCTCGCCAGGTCGTGCCACTTGGCGAACTCCCAGCGGGCTTTGGGGGAGAAGCTCCTGATCCCAGCATCACGACACCTGGAGGCCTCCTGATCGTGCCAGCTGTACCCTTGGGGACTGGCAGCGTCAGCTCAGCAGTCCCCCACGCGACAAACACAACTTCAAATACTGTCCCCTCTCCCTGCCCCAGCCCTGGCCCAAACCTCATCCCTGATCCTAGCCTCAACCCCGAGCCTGATCCAAACCTTAGCCCTAGCCCGAGCCCTAGCCCTAGCCCTAGGTCTAGCCGCAGCGTCAGCATGAGTCCAAAGTCTGACGCCAGGGTAAGCCCCAGAGCTGTGGCGGCGCCAGCTGGCGCAAGATCGCGGGGTCTGGTGAGAGGATTTTGGGCAAACCCCAAGCCGGCTGGGGGAGCCGCGTCTCGGGCGGCGGCAGCAGTGGAGGCGGTTGATGCATTGCCAGCTGGCAGCGGCAGGGGCAATGCAATTGAGCCGGCTTCTGCGCCGTCAGGTGGCAGCACCAGGGAGATCCACTCGGCTGAGGTGGCGGACGAGAGTGTGGGCCCAGAATCCAAGCGGGCGGGGTTCAGCGGGTTCTGGTCGATCCCAGCTGGTAGCGGCAGGTGCCAGCTGGCCGAGGCTGAGGTAGCAAACGTCAGACGGGCTCTCTTCCGGAAACCCGGGGAGGCCTCCCCGGAAGTTCCGCAAGACCAAAATTCTAAAGCGGATGTCGGCCCTAACTTCGAACAGGAACAAAGTACTTACCCTGACATTGCTCCAAAGGAAGGGGTTGGAAGTGAAGGGTTTAAGCGCATCGTGGGTTTCCAGAAGAGGAACAACAAGTGTCGCAACGGGGGCAAGGCTGACGTGGCACAGGAGCAGAGGGCAGAGACCGGGTCTCACCTTACGGGCCAGCTGTCACCTGGCGGCAGCGAAACCACGATGCCAGGTGGCAGGATGAGGCCGGGTGGCACCATTGTCATCTCGCCACAGCAGCTGCCGGCGCTGCGGGCTGCGGCGCCGCCTGCTCCTGGCCAGCTGGCAGCGCTGACAGCTGGCACGCTGGAAGGCGGCAGGGCGAGGAGTTGGGGCCCACGCTTCATGCTGCTGATGGGTGTGTCCAACGAGCAGATGGTGCTGGAGCTCCTGCACGACGCCAGCTGGCGCTCGCCAGCCGGCACCGCCGTGCGCGTGTGGCGCGGCGGCCTGGGCGGCGGCACAACAGGTGGCGGCACCCCGTTGCCCCCTGCAGACGAAAACATCCTGGTGATGCAAGTAAGTGTGTGAGAACCAGCCCCGTGCACAGATTGGAGTGCGTATGTGAGGGTGAGTGCGTCTATACAATTCAAGAGCCTGTCCTCTCACGTAGTGCACAATAGCATATGTAAGCAAAAATATTATGTGTATATGCAAATCTGTTTGAGGGCATAACTTCATGTATACGGTTGTGTGTATACAAATTACGCAGGGACGTGGTGTGCGTGTGTGTTTGTGTGTGTCTTTGAGTTCCTGCGTGGTTTCAAAAGGGGATGATTTTCTGTATGTAGCAAGTGAAAGCAGCTCTCCATCTTCAGTTTGCGACGTACACTTTCAATCACCCTCACGTCTGACTACTCCTGTCCACAGTACTGCCAGCTGTGCACTCTGGTAAGATACGTACAAGTGGATGTGTGTTCTCACATGCCTGTCTTCATGCATGCATGTGCATACTTCCCCTTACTCTGGTTCCCATTTCTTTTCTTCTTCTTCTCTCTTTGGGACAATCAATCGCCAGGCATACGACAGGCGCGATGAGGATGCCACTTGGCAGAGGCTGGAGGAGGACTTAAGCGGTCCCCCCCCGGGCCGCTACGCGACGTTTCTGCACCAAGTGGCAGCGATACGTGATGAGCTGGCGGCGGTAGCTCCCGCCACCCTGCGCGGCGCCATCTGTCACAGCATGGACGTAGATCTTCTATCGCAGGTGGGAATGCTCAATCACAAGTGCATGTGTGTGTGTTTTAAGTGCTCGTGTGTGTGTCTGTGCGTGCTCATGTGTGTGTGTGCGCGTGCGCGTGCGCATGGGTGTGTGTGTGTGTGTGCATGTGTGTGTGTGTGCGTGCACCTCTTGCCTTTAATTCACCACGTTCTGTCAGGTATGCATTCAAAATTCTTACTCTTTTTGATGCTGTGATGCCACACACATGGTGTTGCGACAGCACGCAACATTCTGTCGCGTCACTTGACACGTGTCGTTGCGACGTAGCGCGCAGTGTTGCAGCTAACTCTCTAGCGCACAGACCTGCGACAGAGCAATCGGTGCCGTGACATAGCGCACGCACAGTGGCGCGTCGTAACGTGTAACCCGACGCCGATGTTGCGACATGGCATTTGGAGTCGCGACACAGCAGTAGACTTGTAGGAACACGCGAGAGTGCCGCAAATTAGCTCCGCGAGGCGCGACAAGGCGCGGCATAACTGGGGTGCTGGTATATCAGGGCTTGGGTTTGGCGGATGGCTGTAGGTTAGACTGGCTTTAGAGGTTCGGGTTCGAGATAAGGGTTTACATGAAGGTGATGCAACATGTATGGCTAATGGTATTGTGCCATGGCACACGGTCTCCGAGCCCAAAGTGTGCGAAAGTTGGGAGGCGGCCTAGCGCTCGTGCGGCCGAGCAAAGACGGAGAAAAGAGAGAAGGCGGGAGACAGAGGCGGAGAATGTTCCCTTGTGCCGCTGAGCATTGTACGCGCTTTCCAAGGGACTATATAAGAAGGCCAAAACAAAACAAAAAAAAGGAAAAAAAAAGGCAACTATGATTGCCCGGCCAAAATTTGTGTGTACAGTGGTCTGGCGTAATTGAAACACAGCGAACAACGCTACTCTGGGATGTGAGTACGTAGTTAACCCTTCGCCCTTAAGACTGAATTCCCTCAATTGCTTCGCTGTGCTTGCAGGTCCTCTCTGCCAGCGAGCCGCTGAACTTGCGACAAGTGGCAGCTCTCTTTGACTATGCATTCGAGACGATGGTCAAGCTTGGGTCTTCTGCCTTCGAGTCAGATGCCAGGTCAGCACGCGAGAAATATCTGACCCAGCAGCAGACCACGTCAGCGGCGCTTGGCGCTGCCCGGCCAGAGCCGCCCAGCCCCGGTGGGACAAGTGCACGCACTGCTACTGCTGAGGTGGCGGCGCCAAGGCCTCGTGCGCTCAGGGCAGATGAAACAACGCTCTGGGCAGATGAAAAAGCTGGCAGCCGGGTCCTACTGGAGGGACTGAAGTTTATTTCTGACCAGTTTCAGGTCCGTACTTTTCTTCATCAAGCCAAAGTACATGCGGTGCTTATATCCCTCTAGACTCTTTTGCATGATCAATCACTTTGAGTTGAAGGGAACGTGAGAATGCTGGCGCTTTATTCTGCTCTTTGCTCCTTCGTTGTCTGCTCTATTGCTCTCCCACTCGCTTAATCACTTCTGCTCTCCAGTCCTTGTTTTCTTCAAGAGTTTGTCGAAACGTGCGTTCTTTTTTATTGTGCTTTAAAAGACAGCAGAGAATTAGAGATGCATAGCTTATTACATATTACATACATGTTATTATTTGTATGGCATATGCTTATGGAACAGCAGCCCATACAGAGAGCTTTGAGAGTGCACATGTACGTCTCCACAATTGCCCATCAAGTTTTGTTGGAATTTTGTTTGACGCACTCTTTGTTTTGCACCACCAGCATGTCGTCTGCCCTCATCCTCCTCTTTGAAGGCGCACTTGTACTCGCAAGCAGACGCTTGCGCGCGCTTGATGGTGCACATCAAACATGCATGCGTGCAGATACGCGCCCGTGCGCACCCTCACGCTCATCTCAGGCTCGCGCTCACGCTCACGCCCAAACACGTGCTCTTGTGCTCACGCTCACGGGCACTGTCAGCTTTCAGGGGGTGTGAGTGTCTGCGTCGCCCACATCTCGTCGGCTGCAACATGACCTCATGTCTTTTCTATCCCTCTTTCCCTCTCCCCCTCTCTCTCCCCCTCTCTCTCTCATGGCAGGTGGTGAAACGGGAGATCAGCAACTTCTACCTTGCAGTGCTGGCAAGCCAGCTGTCAAAGGAGGGGACAGGTGTCGCATACCTGCGCTCGTCTTTTGCCTCTGCTTATGACATCAACACCTATCCCCAGGAGCCCTCGTCAGCTGGAACTGATGTGCTAGCTGGTGGCTTCACAGCTGGCATGCTAGCTGGCGCTCAGGCAAGCGCTCAACTGGCAGCCATTTCAACACCTCGCGGAATGTGGATAACAAGAAATGACCTCGTAACGCCACGTGGCAGCCTGGCAGTGCGACTACTAAGCCCGTCCAGTCTCAGCCAGAAGCTTCCGCTGACCGCCACCTGGCTTGAAGCCATTGACCTGCAGGTCCAGTCAACAAGGGAGGATCTTGGCGTCGCTCTTAGGGCTCTGGCGATGACACCTGTCCCTCCCCGGGAAGCACAGGGGGACCCAAACCTGAGCTCGCGTCCGAACCTCATCCCGAACCTGGCAAAGGGCCTGAGCCAAGACCAGGCGCAAGAAATGAACACGTGGCGACCACGCCCCGAGCCCGGTGCAGGTGGCGCAGGCTGGGGAGTGCCCTTGAAGATGCGCTCGGGTGGCAACTCGGTCAGGCAAATGAAATCCGGGCACGCCGCCCATCATTTCTCGCCCCTGCCCAAGGTGCGCGAGCCGCCCCCCCCCCCCAGGGGCAGCAGAGACGAGGGAGCTGGCAAGCACCAGAGTGGGAGAATTCCCTTCTCTAGCCCCAACCCCAACTCTAACCCTAATCCTAACCTTAGCCCTAACTCTAGCCCTAATGCCAACCGCTGCCCAAATGCTAACCCTAACCCTAATTTCAACCCTAATTTTAGCCGCAGCCCTAGTCCTGAAACCCCCCCCCAAGGGGCTCAAGTGAAGGATGAAACCTTAAGAGCCGCCCAGGCTGCCCTGCTGGCGGAAATTCAGGAAACCCTAAAATTCCAGGCGGAGCACCAGAGCCCCAAACCTGCGCTGGGCGGCGGCAGGCTCGTCTCGCCTGGCCTCGCGGCAACTCGACACCTGGATTGGGCAACGGGCGAGACCCGTGTCAGGTTGGGAGTGGTCGAGCTAGTCAGCGGCGCCAGCAGCTCTGGGAGTGGTGGTGGTGGTTGTCCCCCCTCCCCTCCTCCCCCGCCGGAAACGCTGGCGCTCGAAACCCCGCGGCTCGAAACCGCGCGGTCGGAGTTTCGCGCGCTCGTGGTTAAGGCCGCCGGGTGAGTGGCTTACCCCTGACCTGAGGGCCTGAAGGGGGAAGTTGGGGGAGGCTGTAACACTGATGAAGTTTTGGGTGGGACCTTAAACGACTAACGAGAGGTCGGGGGGGGAGAATAGAAATGTGTACTCTGCTCTTTCCCTCCCTGCCTGCCTTTCGGCCGATGTAGTTGTCGGTCCTTGTGGGAACAGTGTCTTGTTTGAATCGGCTGCTGGGCCAGGAGTGGCTGTCTTTGCTCTAGTTGCTCTCCCCTTTTTATTCACTTATTTTATTTTTATTTTCATTCTTATTTTGTCTTTTCAAGTCTCGCCTTCTCGTGTCATTCAGCTGATGGTTGAACCTTTGGGGGGGGACATTGGCTGTTTCCATCGACAATCCAAAAGAACCCTTTCTACTTCTTTTTGTACTTGGGAGGATTCGAGTTTTAAGTCTGGAGTCTGGGCTTGCTAGTGGTCTGGCGCCACCTGGGGCTGCAACCTCGTTGCAGGTGTTCGAGTAACGTTTATTGGGATCATGCTTGCATGCTTGCATGCGTGCATTAGATTAGTTGCAGTCATTGCTTACACATCTTAAACATATAGGTAATATAGATAGTTATATATATGTATGTGTGTATGTACATATGCATATATATCTTCGTACTTGCGTACTTGTGAATGCTCATGCTGTGTAAGTTGCGCCTTCGACTGCCGACCACACTGTTGTTGCATCAGTGAAGGGCAAGCTGCCACATGGTACGCTTAAAGAGCTAACACATGTGTGCTACTACTTGTCCTTTGTCCAGCTGTCTGGTGCTGCGGCAGGCCATGCTGACTCAGCGCGCATCTTTGCCGTCCATCGAGGCGGCTGTGGGGATTGCCGCCCAGAAGATGAGGATGTTATTCATAGCTGACGCAGACGCCAGCAGCCATGTCAGCAACTTACATGTCAGCAGCCACATCAGCACCGCAAGCACCGTAGCCGATGTGCTGGCAAAGATTCTCTGCGATATCGGCGAGGGGTCCTCGCCCAATGACAGCGTCGCTGTGCAGCCCACTCGCTCGGCAGCCGCACCAACCCCTGCTGACACAGCTGGAGCAGATACTGACTCAGCAGGCGGCCAGCAGGCCGAGAAGGACGCCGGCGCAAAGTGGGCCCAGTCCGAGTCCAAGTCCAAGTTTGCGTTGAACCGAGAGCTGCTGACACCTGTCCTCTCCCAGGTGCTGACACCTGGCAGCACCATGCTGGTGCGGATTGAGAAAGCAATTGCAAGCGCACTGAGGGCCACCGTGCTCCTGGGGGCCGCAGATCTCGGATCCAACGCGTCTCGGCTCTTCCTGGCCAAGGCGGGGGCTGCGCAGCTGCATGAGGAGCTGACAGGTGTTGCCAGTCTGGTGGACCAGGTGGCGTGCATGACGTGGCGCGTGCACGCGCCAATATATGGCGCGCTGCTGGAGCAACCGCTTGCACGGGCAGCTGGGGGCGGGCCTCTCTGACGGGGCAGGGCAACGTGGCCCTCCTCCAGGGTCTGCCACGTGGCAGCTTGTGCCTTTGCCAACTGGCATTTCTGATAGAAGGCGAGCCTCTTTTATCCAACCTCCGCGTCTTGCCCCCTCCTTCTAAAACAGAGGGGGATGAAAAGGAGGAAACGGAAGAAGAACGAAGAACGAAGGAGAAGAAGACAGAAAAATGGCTTGTATATTGAGACCTCTCCTTTGGCTGCATGGCTGCAGAGTAGCTTATAGGCGGACTTTTTCGATTTGAAGTGGCTCACAGAGAGACGAAGAGCCTCACGCTGTCCCAAAAAGAGTGTGTAGTCACTGTGAACTCAGCGTGGGCAGGTACTGTTTTTAGCCACTGTAATTTCAGAGTTATGGTCACAATCAGCTGGCCTTGTCCTCATCCGTAATGTCGCTCGCTAGGCTCGGTTATCTCTTGTGCTTGCGGCAGATAGATCGAAGCATGCCTGGGCTTGGTGGGCATATGGCACATCAGTGTCAATTTACCTGTAAATACTTTGGGCGTGCAAGTTCTCCAAAAGTTGAAGAACACCGCAAGCTCTCTCTTGTAGGTTGTTACTTGGGCTAAAAACTGTCAAATCGATGGAGGCCAAGAAGTTTGTGTTTACTTGTACCGTATAAGAAAATTGATTTTTGAATCTCTTCTACCTTTGCTTGTTGATTGGGTCCTTCTTGAGCTGCCTTCGGCATGCATTGAAGCTCAGCCCTGTCTGCAGACAATAGTACTTCTTACAATGCATCCACATGTCTTCAAACAATGAAGTGCTACAGTGCACTCAAGTCGATAGTATGAATGTCTGAAAATTGCATGGAGGCAAACAAGGAGTACAGTGAGTGGCTTGCTGCTCTTGTGAAATAGCTCATACCCGTATGACGTTTGTTTGTGCATGCATGCCAGTTGATTCTCATGCTGATCTAGCCAAGCTTATGATTGTGCACTATATAGCTGAATCATATTCATATATTGCTTATGCACAATATTTGATCAGTATGTATGTGCATTCTAATCATGATGATCTTGACCTTCTATGCTGTATATGCCAGCCCCCGATTGCGCAAAAGATTGATGGACTGCATGCATGTACAATTTCATCATCTCGCAACGTATAATTAAGCATGTATGCTTAAAACATTGGCCACAGGGCAGTAGAGATTACAAAGCTTTACTTGCAAGAACTCAAAGAACTGATGACGACATCCTTGACAAGCTAAGTCGCTCGAAAACAAAGCCAGCCCGGTCTTTCTTATTTGCATGGATACATTGTGATCTACAAAACACTCATGAATATACTTCTACTGTGCCATCCAATATTCCAATACATATATCAACCAAAGTCATGTAGGTCGCTTTATGCTCTCATTTCTTGATTATTTGCGTCTCGTCGACTGAATGCAAATAATTATCCTAACCCATCACCAGAGTCAACACTCACATACGTTGTAAGTGGTGATTGAGGAAGCATGATCAACCACAATAATGACAAGTCATACATTTTGTTATCTGGTTTCTACATTCCATCGACACCCCCCAAGCATAAGTCCCCTTGGATGTACCCGGCCCTTAGTCATCTTTACTCTCACTATCGTCTGCTACCTCATGAAAATAACCTCAATCAAAATAGAAAGTCATCCAGCCTCCATCAACATTACTCGGTCCACTGCATGCCTCTTGTTTTAAGAGGTCCATATAGCTGTCGTCTCTGCCTTACTTATTATTAACATGCCTCAACGACGCCTCCGCATCAGCTCAAAATGATACTACCAGCCTCATATCCCCATTTCCCAGATGTCTGTACAAGCAGAGACAGGAAGAGAATATTGGAGAGCAGGAGCCGCCGAGAGAAAGCTATCGCGTAATCTTATGTTGCCAGCACCAAGGTATTGCTCTATAGTACTACCACGCCTCCCCGCCTATCATGCCTTCCTGCATATAAATGCTTCCGAGGACACATCCCTCTCTATTCAGTGACGCAACTCCAGCACTACGACAACCAGCACCAGCCTTCGCACAACGACCTCACAAGCCTTTCGATGGCCTCTATCTGGTCTGCATGCACCTCCCCTCTACATTTGCGTAACATAGTGTGCCAGCCAGCCAGCTAAAAAGGCACTCCAGAAACTCCACATGGCATGGAGCACGTCTTCACGACAAACACTTTCCTCAGCCATACGCTTGCTTGTGCCGCACCCATGCACCCGCTCACCCGTACATCCACACCCGCAGCCCTAGACGTCGACCCTAGCTCGAAACCCTAGCTTTCAGCCACAGCCCCAGCCAGCCCCAAAGCCTAGCCCTCACCCAGATCCTAGCCCAAACAAAACCCAGAGCCCCGGACCTAGTCTGAGCTTAGTCCGAGCCTAGTCGCTGTCGAAGTCCTCGTCGTCCTCGTCGCCGAACGTGAACACCGACGAGTCTGCCGCGTTCACCTTGAAGTCGCTGACAGCAGCAGCAGACGACGGAGAGACCGAGGACTGCAGCCACGCCGGCAGCTCCTCCTCCTCCTCCTCCCCCTCCCCCTCGCCCTCCTGCTGCTGCTCCCGCTGCTTCCCCCCTCTCCCATCGTCCTGGCCCGTCTGGACCCCCGTCAATCCACCAGCCCCCAGCCCCGGCCCCGCCCCCGTCGCCCCTCCTGCCGCCCGCGCTGCCTCAGGGGCATTGCTCGTTTTGGCATCATGAGTCATCGGGTGGGCGGCACCGCCGTCTGCCTCAAGGGAGAGGGCGGGTGCTGATGTCAGCGACGACGTAGCGGGCGGCGCCGGCTGGCCCTGGAGATTGGGCGTTGCGGGCCCCGAGTTGCCCGCAGAGTTGACACCTGTTGTGCCACAGCAACGCCAGGTGGCAAAGGGAGGGGTTGAGGCGATAACAACAAAAGTGGGTTGCCCGATAGAAATGAACCGAATTCCACTCAAGAAGTATCAATGCATAGGACACACAGATATAAATTTGGAATATACTTTCATTAACATCACTTCATTAATATCAAAATTACTGTGATTTGAATCAATAATACTGAATTGTACATTGCTCCTGCACCACAGAGCTTGCGCGCGTGCAGGTGGCACTCACCCGTCGAGCTGCCGCCCGGCCCGCCGCCGCCCGTGAGGCCGAGCGAGTCCATGGCATTCTTGCCCAGGCTGCCGATGGAGGACCCCACAGAGGAGCTCATGAGAAGAGCGCTCGCAAAGGCCCCGCCAAACGTGCTCGCCCCGGCAGGGGCGCCGCCGCCCGGAGCAGCCGCGGTGGTGCTTCCGCTGCTGGCGCCAGCTGGCGCAGCGGCGGAGGAGGAGGGGGGGGCGTGAGCGGCGGAGGCTGGGTTTGACGATGCCCCCTCGGCAGCACCAGCAGCAGCACTACCACCAGCAGCAGGAGAGGAAGAAGAAGGTGCAAACGAGGGAGCCGATGCCGGGAACGCTCCTGCGGCGGCACCACCACCACCACCTACAGAAGTACCAGCACCTGCAGCGCCAGCGCCAGCACCAGCGGCGAGGGGATTGGGGCGGCCCGCCCTGTCTCTCTCGCCGCCGCTGCCGCCCGAAGCCCCCGCCGCCGCCAACTTTCGGGATCTGCTGCTCTTGCCCTCGTCCTCGCTGTCGGTGAAGAGCGCCTCGTCATCCTCGTCCTCTCCGCCAATCCTGTGGGGACCGCCGCGGCCCCCCCTTCCTGCTCCCCCTGGGGAGGACTTGCTCCTCACGCGGCCACCCTCCTCCTCCTCCGCTCCTACCGCTCGGCCGCCCGCCCCCGCGGCGCCAGCACTCGCGCTCCTGCCCTTGCCCTTCCCGGCCAACGAGGCACTGCCACCTGTTGTCCCGCCGACGCCCTTGCCACCCTTGCCGCCACCGTCGCCACCGCTCTTGTCGCTAGCGCCACCCTTATTGAGTGCCCCTTTCTCCCCCCCCCCTCCTCCTCCCACACCTCCCACGGCCCCCACGAGCGCCTGGAAGGCCGAGCCCAGGCCCGAGAGGGGGGTGGGGATGGGGGTGGGCGTGGGAGTGGGAGTAGAGGCAGAGGTGGAGGCGCCTCTGGAGGATGCCTGGGCGGCGGGGGCAGCGGCAGGGGAGGGTTTGATGGTGGAGGAGGGGGGGGGCGCGTTGCTGTCGAGCACCACTACCTCCACCTGGAAGCCTGGAGATCCCAGACTCCTCTGCACGCAGCGCACCACGGGAAAAAGCCGGGGTTAGGGTTGCGGTTGGCATGAGGGGTGAGTTACGGTTGGCATTGGATTGGGTTAGGGGGAGGGTTGCAGTTTTGGGTTAAGTCACTTCTAGGGTTCACGTCAAAAGTTAGGGCTAAGACTAGAAAGAGTTTGGAGAAGGGAGAAAGGGCAGCAATCGGGATGCAAAGTGGCGTTTGCATTTAAAATTAGGGTTACAATGGGATGCAAATTAGAAGTTGGGTCTGAGACAAGGTTTAGAATCGAGAAAAGTTTTTACGGTTTAGGAGTCGGGGTGGCAATTATGGTTAGCGTGCAACTTTCTGGTTGGAGAGATGAGATTTGAGTCAGGACTGGTGGAAGCGTTGGGTTGGGGATGGGAAGTAGTTATAGCAGTGCAAGTGGAGTACTTGTGCAAGAATAATGTCGTGATGCGTACATGTATATGGCGTATGGAACATGATTTAACATTGGTGTATGATTTTATATATGGCAGTGGTACACACAGACAGAGGGAGGGCGGTATGCGTGTGTGTGTGTGTGTGTGTGTGTGTGTGTGTGTGTGTTTGCGCACGTATGTCAATGTGGTTCTGTGTGCATTTACAGAGACACACAATTACAGGGACGCGTGTGCGCGCGCACACACACACACACAAACACACACACACACACACACACACACGCATACACACACATACACACCCAAAAGGTTGTCAGTGAGCACGTGCACTCGTTGCGTTGTTGCAAACCGTATAGAAGAGGGAGAGAGATACAAGGGGGGGGAGGAGGGTTACCTTGTCAAACCCGTCGAGCTCAGAGGTGGGGAGGATTTGACGTGTCTCGATGAAGTTGGTGTTCAGCCAGCTGGCAGGCGCAGGCAGCCGCGCACAGACAGTCGGTCCAATTTCAGTGAGGAATTGACAAGCGATCGATGAGGAGGGGGAAATGAGAATTCTCAACAAGCAAGCCACCATGTCCTCGCCAGAATTTACAAAATTATCGGAAAGGTGGGCAGTTATATATGAATTAATGAGCGTACAGAGAAAGCTGAAGACTGAGCTGCACACAACGCAGCAACGCAGCAACAGTGGAGAGATCCGGTGCCGGAAAACTGTGCGGAGGAACAACCACAAGCAACCAGAAGAAGAAATAGCAGCGGCACTGAAGCCAGTGCCTTGCTGACGTGCCGTTTGTACCGCAAGAATAGAGCGTTCTTTGCCTCTATGCTGAGGTGGACCCGTGCTGAGGCGAACTCATGCTGGGCGGAATCATGCTGAGGTGGACTGATGCTGACATGGACTGATGCTGACAGGGACTCATGTTAAGGTGGACTGATGCTGACGTGTACTCATGGTGAGAGCACGCACAGCAGCCCCAATCCTGGCCTTCAACCTGGAGCCTTGCTTGCCAGCAAAGCAGTAACTCTTAAAAATTGACATAAATAGGCTATTGCTACTTTGAATTCAAAGTATTGATATTATTGATTGGCATCAAAAGGCTGAATTGGTTGGTTGCTTAATTTCCACCGAGTCAAATGGAATCAGAAAGCTATGATTGATGATATGGCTAACTTCCAACAACCCTATAACCCGATGAGATAAAGACGAGATAAAAATTTCTAAGCGACGATAGCTCACCAGTAGAAGTTGCCATGCCTATCCTGGAACAGGATCTTAAAGTCGCCCGCAAGGTCGACAACACACCGCTCCCCCGGCAGCGCAAATACCACCACCCCCTTGCGCGGCGCGTTGTGCCAGATGTCGTCAGGCTGTGCGCACACACGTGTGGGTCGAGGTTAAGAGAATATGACCTCAGTCAGAATCGGGGGTGCGTGGTCCATTTGATTCAAACTTCATACTCAGGCGTTGCCAGGCTGCGCGCACACGTGTGGTTCTGTGGTTCGGTTGTAGAGGGTATGTGTTTCTTGGTTAGGTTCAGAGCATTTGATTGAATGCTTCACTACTGAGACAGGTGGCATCAGCGCGCTAGGCGCGCACGCGTGGGTTACGATATAGGGGCGTATCTCGAGGAGAAGGATCAAGGCATGTGATTGACGTACGTTATCAAGTTATTCAACGCTCGGCTCAGATGCCATGGGGGGGTGCGCAAGCATGTGGTTTGGAGCCAAGGGTAAATATTTCCGGTCAGCATTGGGTTGCGCAATCCTGTGCCTAATCCGGCTGTCATCAGCCTGGCCGCACGCGTATGGGCAAAAAGTCAAAGTTGACAGTTTCGATCGCAGTTGCAGTGATTAAGTTCGTATACTGGGTTCCAGGTCAGGGGCAGGGTTGGGGGCAGGATTGGAATGGTGCATGCCCAAGCGAACGATGGAGCAGGAGGAGGCAAACGAACGCCGCCATTCACTTCAGGTTTTAGAGTCCAAAGCTCCATGAGATTCAGACGCACATGCTGTCTATACGATAAGCAAGGCGGAACTACGAGCGCGACAGGTTGACGACCACCTGGTCACATGTGTATGGAGAAGGAGAAAGAGGGAGGAAAAGAAGGCATGTGTTTGGAGGGGGAGGGAGGGAGTGAGGGAGGGCATGTGTTTGGAGGGGGAGAGAGTGAGGAAGGGAGGGAGCAAGAGAATGAGGGAGGGATGGAGGGAGGGCATGTCTTCAAAGGGGGAGGGAGGGAGTGAGGGAGGGCATGTGTTTGGAGGGGGAGAGAGTGAGGAAGGGAGGGAGCAAGAGAATGAGGGAGGGATGGAGGGAGGGCATGTCTTCAAAGGGGGAGGGAGGGAGTGAGGGAGGGCATGTGTTTGGAGGGGGAGAGAGTGAGGAAGGGAGGGAGCAAGAGAATGAGGGAGGGATGGAGGGAGGGCATGTCTTCAAAGGGGGAGGGAGGGAGTGAGGGAGGGCATGTGTTTGGAGGGGGAGAGAGTGAGGAAGGGAGGGAGCAAGAGAATGAGGGAGGGATGGAGGGAGGGCATGTCTTCAAAGGGGGAGGGAGGGAGTGAGGGAGGGCATGTGTTTGGAGGGGGAGAGAGTGAGGAAGGGAGGGAGCAAGAGAATGAGGGAGGGATGGAGGGAGGGCATGTCTTCAAAGGGGGAGGGAGGGAGTGAGGGAGGGCATGTGTTTGGAGGGGGAGAAAGGGAGGGAGGGAGGGAGGGAGGGAAGGGAGCGAGAGAGTGAAAGAGGGAGGGAGGGAGCAAGAGAGTGAGAGAGGGAGGGAGGGATGGAGGGAGGGGAGGGAGGGAGGGGAATTGACGTCTACCGAGAGGCTGCATGCGGCGCTTACCTTTACTTCCGACTTCCCTGCATACATGCAACACATCGACCATATCATATATACGAGCTTCGTATAATGAGGTGTGGAGAGTGCCAGGTGGCAGTCTGTACCAGGAGGTCGCGCGTCGCTGGGTGCGTCCTCGTCGAGAAGATGACACCTGTCCCCCTCGAGAGAAAGAGAGAAAGTGCCACATGGTTTGTCACGCAGGGAGGGGTTCACGTGGACGGGCGTGCTTGCACCGCAGCGTCCAGATATACTTGAAGCCGATAGGAAAGACGATTGCAACACGCGCGCCATTCAAGCATGCTTTCAGAATATTCTTCCGCGTCATTTAAAGGATGCAAAGCATTCGGAAAATGCAAAAGAATGTCAGAAGAAAGAGCAATCTATGGTATGAAAGAAAAAGACCGTTACAATGTTCAGGACACCTGGGCAGCTCCAGACATCCATCCGGAGACTGCAGCGACTCTCTCCCCTCTCTTCTCTGTCCTTTCTGCATTCTTGTAGAGACAGAAAAGGACTATCCTCCCTCCACGCACACTTGCAGAGAAGCCTGTATTCTGTCAGCACTCGCATGCACATAAATGTACATACACGCACATGGCCTCACACACACACACACACACACACACACACACACACACCCACACACACGCACACACACACACACACATGCACACACGTTCAGGCACATGTACACACACACACACAAACAACATGGACACAAGGAATTTCAAAGAGACTTGGGAAAGGAACAATTGTGCAACGCGAGAGCAAGCGGTCGAGGAGCTGGCAATAGGGTTTGGCGCGAGCGCGCGCCTGCGCACCTTCGTGGGTGGAGATGGTGATGGTGGGACGGATCCAGTAGGGGCAGCGCAGCAGCCGGATTCCCCTCAGCATGCACCTGCGCGTGCATTCACGACGTGGCACGTGTCAACGGGAGCTTCTGGTTCCGCTCAAACGCGCGGTCTGAATGCCCCTCAGCATGCATCTGCACTTGTATCCACGACGTGACACGTGTCAACGACGTAACATGTGTCAGCTTCTGGTTCCACTCAAACGCGCAATCTGAACGCCCCGTAGCATACATCTGCACCTGTGTTCTTGTCACACATGCTTTTTTTAACACACAAATACATGACCTGAGTGGCATCTGCAATCGTGACTTCATGCGTGTGGTTGGGATTATTGTCACACATGCTCTATATTACACTCGGACGCGTGATGCGAATGCCTCTGAGCATGCATCTGCGTTCATGACATCATGTTGACTTAATATGCTTCAATATACACAGATTTTTTGTTACACGCGGATACGTGATGCATACGAGAACAACGATGTTGACGTGTATGAATGGATATGTACTCATAAGAACACACACATGTGCACACATACATTTCTATATCTACACCTATATATATCTAACTTTCTAGACATATGTATACACTTACATGTATTCACAAACAAACACGTATATACACGTTTACAAATATGTGCTGATAAGTGTGTACCTATGTGGGACACGTTTATATCTATACATATACAAGAATATCAAACACAGACTTATGTGTAAGTGTCCATGCCTTGTGTTTAGAGAGTGTCTGTACGGTCATGCGTGCGTGCAAGTGCGTGTAGAGATGTGCCTTCTGCTCTTACCCACGTGTGATTGTTTAACTTGCTTGAAAACATACGCAAGTCTACATATGAGAGACACGCACACGCCCACACTCACGCACATGCACACGCATGCGCTAGCGCGCGCACATGCATGTGCAAGCGCGCACACACACGCTCATGGGAACCAAGGCAAGTCAGACACAAAGAACAAAATATGAGAGGAGCGCGAGCAGGAGGGAAGCTTCAGACGTAGTCGGTGAAAAACAATTTGCATTGCAATCAGCGCTTGCAGAGATGTGAGCACACGCACAAGGCTCAAATGAGAGTCGGAACGACAGCTTCTTCTCGACAACGTCAACGACGAGAGAAGTTACGATCAACAAACAGACTTGACCTGTTGAAATTGCTGAACCTGTTGAAATTGCTGAACCTGTTGAAATTGCTGAAACTGTTGAAACTTTGAGAAGAACGATACCAGTACAGCATAGGCATCAGACACAAAGGAGAGGATAGGGTTGAGAGCAACGGGAAAGGAGAGCGGGGGAGCGTGGGAGGGGCATACTTGCGGACGGGAGGCGTGACCCCGTCGTGCTGACGCAATATCTTCTCGTAGTACTTCACGTAGCGCTACTCACATTCAAGAAGAAGCAGGCTCTTTTTTTTAAGAGACGTACGAAACAACTGAAAACCATCAACTGCATGTACACCCATTTTGGAGCTTAAAAATAGGAATTGCAGAGAAAATGTTGACATGTGCAACAGCAGAGCGCGATAACACATTCTCTCGTGATACTCTGTGTTGTTTTGTGTCGTATTGTTCGTTGGCAGCACATAGGAAACAAAAGAAATAAAAAGACATAAACTTGTGGAGATGTCTGTGGGCTGTCCCAAGTGGCAACACGAAAAGAGGACATGCATTAAAACATCCATAGTGGCGCAAGCGCGGTGGGGAGCAGGCCGGGGAGTGGGCAGCCGTCAGAGGGGTGATGACAGGGGGAGATAACAGGTGGCAAGGGCACAGGCGACGCACCAGCTGGCTGGGGAGGGTGAGCGCTTTCCCGTCGACGGCTCGCTTGGCGTTGTAAAATTCGATGGCCTCTTCCGCCGTTGGATAAAACTTCACATGATGCAATATATATTATCGCATATATCATGCCTCTATTATGCGATATGGGCTGATTAGGAGAGTATGCATGTAAATACATGTATAATATATGCCTGAGGATGCGCACATATACACACACACGCGCACGGCGCATGCATGTGCCTGAGTATGCTCGTCAACGGATCAGCAAGCAACGAATGAAATGTTTCCAGCCCAGATCTTGGAAGGCTGCAGATCAAGCAGGCCGTGCGCGCCACGCTAGACGGCACAAACAAGACGTCATCTTTTGTCCTTCTTCCCGACAGTAATCAGAACCCCAGAAGCTCCAAAACCCCAAACCCTAATTCCCACGCACCCGAAACCTACAACCGTCACCCCCATACCTCGAGAAAGGGCAGCGCAATTACGAGACCGCCCGTGCACGCCACGCCTCCCTCGCCTCCTCTTAGGCCACTCATGATGCTGCCTAATGCGCCACCCCCTGGATCTTGATTCGTGAATGCTGAAGCTAGAACCCTAAACCCAGATCCTCCCCGCCCTCGCCCGCAGCAGCAGGGGACCATACCTCGAGGAACTGCAGGAGGCAACAGATGATCATGAGGCCGCCCGTGCGCGCCCTTCCGGCCTCACATTCCTGGCCCTATATCTTAAACCCAAAACCCCAAACCTCAACCCCGGACCTCTCGCCCCCGCCCTCGCCCTCAGCAGCAGCAGGGGAGCATACCTTGAGGAATTGCAGGAGGCAGCAGATCATGAGCCCCGTGCGTGCCATGCCTGCCTTGCAGTGCACCACGACCACGTGGTCCAGCCCGCCCTTGAGCCAGCTGTACGCGCTCTGGCAGAACGTCGCCAGCATGGCCACTGGCGGGCAGTTGTGGTCGTCGAATGGGAAGCTCGCCACCTGGCAGCGCGGCAGCGGCAGCGGGGGCGTGAGCAGCAGTGGGAGGGACGGACGACGGGGCAGACATAACGAGTGGGGCAGCGGCAGCCAGAGGCAGCAGAGGCAGTGGCGGCAGCAGTGGCAGGGGCAGAGGCGGGAGTGACAGAGGCAGCGGCGGCGGCGGCGGCGGCGGCGGCGATGAGAGCGAGAGCAACAGGGGTAGAGGAAACCGCTGCGGCATGTGTTCATTGGATGATCACAAATTCGTTCACAAGATCATGCATATCTCCTAAGCTCTTGGGGGGCCTTACCTGCGTGCGCGTGCGTGTGCGTGAGCGTACGCCTGCGCATGTGTGTGTAGTTGCGTGCATGTGCAAGCGCGTATGCGTATGTGTGTACGTGTGCAATTGCATGAGGTACATGCAGCGATGAACGCAGCTGAACCAAAGTTGATTGAAGTCGTTACAGCATCTGATCAAACAGGAATACAGAGAGGATACACAAGATCCTGTACCTCTTCACTTACGCACACACGCACACACGCACGCGCTCCCACACCCACAAACACATACAGAACGCGTGCAGACACACGCCCACTTACACCATGCATACGCACGCATCCACGCACACACACGCACACACACACGCACGCACGCATGCACGCACACGGGCGCACACACATACACACGCATGCACGCGCGCAAGCACACTCATGCAAGACAAATTACACACGATCTAAGAGCAGGCGGAGGTTTACCTTGCCCTCAAAAAGAGAGGCGTCGTAGAGTCGTTCGGAGCACAGGTTGTATACTTTGTATTTTCCCTGCTCAATCACAGGGCGTGCCAGTTGGTGGATGCCCGGTGGATGCCAGATGGCAGACATGCAGGTATCCATGTGGGGACGTGCCAGGTGGCACAAGCTAGGAGGTAAACATGCAGACATGAAGTCATGCCGAGTGGCGCGTGCCAGATGGCAGCCGCACAAGCGCGGGTGCATGTCTGGCATATGGACATGCCAGGGGACGGATGCCAACATGAGGACTAGCCACCTGGCAGCCATGCAGACACGAGGGCATGCTACATGGCAGCCAAGTGGAGGGTGGGGGCATGCCAAGTGGCAACCATGGACGAGCGGGCCGACCTGGCGGGCTGCACAGCTGGCTAAGCTGAATCGCATGACAGCAAGGAGACCAATGAGGTGGCGAGCCTAGAGGTGTGAGAGCATGCCAGGTGGCATGCATGCAAGCGTGGACATGCCAGGTGGCATTTATGCTGGCAAGCCAAGGCCAGAAGACTTTGCTACACAGAGAGAATTGTGCAAAGGATCTCCTCCCTCATTCATGGTACATATACACATATATCCATACATCCACATGTACAATATCATGTGAGAAGATTTATCAGGCTCGCGTGTGAGAAGACACATAGTTTATGATGTATAATGACTACTGGGGATTGGCATAAAATGCCTTGCGCCCAGATATATACAAATGTGCACAGTGCCAGTTAGAAGGTATTGCTTCTGAACATGCGTGAGCCATATGTTTGCACCTCGCAGGACACGATTCAAGCAACTTGGGCACGTACGTACATGCGTGCACATACGTACATGACAGATGAGAAGACAAACGAGTACTTCTGGGATGTACTTGAGTAGATGTGCATCTGTGAGTGCACTGAAGATACGAGGCAGTACCTCTGAAGTCTCCTCTCCATGCACACTCGCAGTCACACAGTCATACACGCACACACACGCACACACGCGCGCGCGCGCACACATGCACGCATACACGCGCACTAAGATACATGCACGCACACACACACAGGTACATGCTGAGGCACAGACCTTGTGATGAGTGTCGAGGAAGCGGATGATGTCCTCCATGTGGTTTCGGTACAGGCCCTGCTCACACACACGCACTCACACATCAACACATGCACGCACTTGCACACACGCACATGCGCGCGCACACACGCACACACACACACACACATATGCACACACAAAGATTCACATACGCGCAGACAAGCACACACGCCCACGCACGCATACACATGCACGCGCGTGCACTAGTTCTCTATTTAGCTCTTCCTCTTATTAGAAAGCGTCGATGCACGCGTTGGTGTTCAAGCGTTTTGTCAAGACAAGGCTGAGGGCGTGTGCAATACACTGACAAATGCGCGCAGAACAACTCAGGGTCAGAAGCAACACACACACACACACACACACACACACACACACGTACGGACACACACACGCACACACGCCCACGCGCCATGCGCACACGCCCACGCACACGTGCATATGTACATATGCTTGGGCATTGTCGTAAGTACGCGTGTTCAGTGTGTACCCTGCCTTGGTCAATGACATGGAATTGAAGCAGGAAATTCATGTGCCACCAAGAGGGATACGTACGACGACGACAAAGAAGAAGAAGAAGAAGGAGAAGGAGAAGAAGAAGAAGAAGGAGAAGAAGAAGAAGAAGAAGGAGAAGGAGAAGGAGAAGAAGGAGAAGGAGAAGGAGAAGGAGCAGAAGGGAGATGCTTAAACAAATTGAAAGAGGACCTTCCTTAATGGTAGTCACATACAAATGAAAGCAAGACCGTTGGTTCTTATACCATCGTCGTAGTTTGCAAGGTGACAAGAAGAAGAGGAGGATTTTCTCAACTCGACATAGCCGAGGAGGCCGGAGCTGCTATCCCCAGCTGGAAATTCTAATATGCGCGTAAAGATTTGAGATACCGTTGAACAAGAAGAACAGAGATAGAAAGGTTAAAAAAAAGGAGGAGATTCTCACCTCCACGTAGCCGAGGAGGCCGGAGCTCCTGTCGCCCGCCGGGAATCCCATTGCGATAATATTCTCCGTGATGTATGACATGTCAAGATCGAACCCCCCCTCCTGCACAAAGCAGCATGTGTGACGTCGTCGAAACACATGGTTCAGAGCATACGGCAGGTCAGGTTATCAGGCACAGAGATGAGATATCAGATATGAGATGTGAGATGGCCGCAGCATGCGGCGTGGGGGGGAATCAGCCTCCCCCTCCTTGAAGAGCGAGTATGCGACTGAAATACCTAAAACCGCTTGAGACGGGGAAATATGAAACTAACACAAGAGAAGCTGGACAAACCGACGGGGACTCTGGAGGGTGTCAAACCCCCACCCCCCCCGCCTGGAAGGAAACATCAGATTAAGTTATATCCAACATATCCATCCAAAGAATCCAACGCATCCAAGACATCCTACATGTCCGGAGCGAGGCGATCACGCCACAAGAAGTTTGCACCACCTGGCAGCTGAGCTTTGCCAGGTGGCAATCATGCCACGCAGTGAACGCGCCACGTGGCGCAGACCCACGGCTACAACTCTACGCTCCGGCACCCCCTGACAGGCTTACATCTGGTGGCGCTAGGTGGCGGCCGTTCACTACAGGAACTCATATTGAACTGAGAGGCCTCGCAGGAGCGCCAGCTGGCAGCAGCAGCCCCAGCCCCAGCCCCAGCCCCAGCCCCAGCCCCAGCCCGAGCCCCAGTCCTAACTATACGCCTAAAGCCTAAGCCCACTAAGCCCGCACCCTTTGAACCTGCCCTCACCCTTGCGGCACGCACTAAAAAGCAGAAGGGTCAACGCTAGTCCATAGCTCTCTCGCGCAGCAGAGCAGAGACGCCACATGCCATACATATCCAAAACGCTGAATCGATAATTCTAAACCCCAAGCGTTAAAACCCACGTGCGCCTCCCCGTGATCCGGAACCCTCGCCCAAAAAAGTAGACCACAAGCGCGACAACAACCACCTTCTAATGAGATCTGGAGGCTCCCGCATGCGCCATGTATATCGTCAACCCGGAACCCCAACCTTGATCCCCCCCCCCCCCGGAACTCTACGACCCACACCTTAGACCTTAAACCCTCATACGAGTCCTCCAATCATAAACCTTAAGAGGGACCACCCCGCCCACCTGGTAGCGCCGCTTGTTCTGAGAGACCATGTGGCGCGCTCTCGTCTGCAGAGCCTTGGCCGCGCTCCTCGACGAGTCAAACAGGCCCTTTGTGAGGCTGCCAAGTGTCGCGCCGCCGCCGCCCGTTGACGTGAACCCCAGGCCAGGGTCCACCTTGCCACCTGTTATGCCGCCGGGACCCCTTGCGGCAGCAGAGTCTGATGAGACGCCGCCAGATGTCGCATAATCTGCAGGTAAGGCAGCACCTGCCGCCGCCAGCGGGGCATTGTCGAGAGCTGAGCTTGGCTCGCCAGGTGTCGCTGCTCCGGCAGTGCCAAGTGGTGGCTGCTCAAGGATTTCTGCACGCACAGTTGAGGAAGGAAACAAACGGGGACAAAGTGCTATATGTATATGTGAATGTGCACATACATGTATAGAACTCAAACATATGATTTCTGATATGGATGCCAACAAAAGAAATAACCGCACGCCAGTGCATCCGCGCGCGCGTGCTTGCGCAAGTGGGGGTGCGCGCATGTGCGCATGTACGCGGCGAGTGGAGAGAGAAGGGGGCTACAGTAGGTTAGGTCTCAAGGGCCAATAACGACTCTTTCTTTTGCAGAGGGTTCAGGGTTCAGCAGCATTTGTCGACTAAGAGGAGAGGGTGCACAGCAAGCAGATCTCCGTAGACCTCCTGGACGCGACACCTGTTGCAAGCCTTACAAATGAGCTTCTGATGCCAAGAGAAATCCGAAACCTGATCCCTCACCCTCCGACGCCCATCAGCGACACGCTTTCTGCTGGACCTCGACGCCTACAGCAGGCACGCAACTGAGCGCAGCGGCATCACCCCAACTCCACCGCCCCATTCCTACACTCCAACTCTAATGCCAAACAGCTGTTAGGTCCTGAGATTGAGACCTTCCCACACAAATTCTTGAAGTTGACGCGTGACACAGGAAGGTCCACACATGGAAGCTTTCGGACGCTGGGAGAGGAAAAAAGGCATGCCAGCTGTCAAAACAGAGGCTCCCAGTTTCTTGGTTTGAAGGCCTCAGGGTTCTAGCTCTCTCGGATCACTCGGCCCTAGGTTTCAGCTTTCTGGTCGAAATATCCTAGGGTCCCTCGTTTCTAAGGTCGTCAAATGTTAGGGGTCCGGTGATGTCTAGAGACGTAGGACTTTAGGGTTCAGGATTTTAGGGTAGAACAATCCCAGGGACGGGTTTCTGGGGTCAACAGGAATGTAGGGCCGGGTCAAAAGTCACACGGTACTAGGCTTGTACGTTCTAGGCTCTGGCAGCTGGCACATGCGGCACCTGCCAAGTGTGCGCTCACCTGAGCCGGGAGCCTTGTCTCCTCCGCCCGTCGGGTCCGAGACAGCTGTTGCGCCTGCAGCGACAGTCGCAGCCTCGCCTCCTGAGCCGCCGCCAGCTGTTGCGCCGTCGCCACCCGCCTCGGGCTGGCCAGCCGCGCCCGCCACCGCCGACGAGGACAACGAGGACAATGAGGTGTCAGCCGATGTGGCGTCTCCTGCTTGGCCAAGGCGCGCAGCAGTATCCGATCCGCCAGTGGGCGCAGCCCCAGATGCGTCGGCACTGCCAGCGTTGTCTGCGGGGCTTGCAAGCGCTTTCTCCGGAAGTGCCTTCCTGGTGTCGGCAAATCCGTGCGATCTCGGCCCTCGGATGGCCGGTGCCGTCTGGGCGGCGGCGGCCTGCGTGGACTGGGCGGCAGATGCTGACTGTGTGGTGGAGGAGCTGGAGGGTGGCGGGGGGTTCGTTTTTGTTTGAGAGGTTGAGGTGGGAAACAGCCGCCAGACGCCGCCGCCGCTGCCGCCGCCGCCACTGCCGCTGCTGTTCTGGGCCACCGACGCGGGCGAGTCGATGAGCGGGATGGCGCCAGGTGGCGGACCGCCGTCAGTTGCCGCTGCGGCGCCAGCACCTGGCAGCCTAGCCCCAAAGAAGCTGCTGAACGCGGCCTTTGCGTTCTCCTGCAGCTTGAGCACCCCTGCTCGAACCTCCCCCTCCCCCCCCCCAGGGCTTGCAGCCGCAGTTGCCGCCGTTGCTCCCGCCGCTCCTCCCGAAGCGCCACCTGGCGCCCCTGCCGTCCGGACCGGCGCTGGCTGCCGGCCAAAGATCTGTGTGGCGTTTCCCGCCGGCCCAAAGCCTCCAAACCCCTTGGAGAACATACCCCCCAGGCCTGCAAAGGGGGCAGGCGCAGCAGCAGCCTGGCTGGCGGGGGTAGGGTGGGGAGCTTTCGACGATGTGCCCCCGCCCCTGCCCCTGCCTCTGCCCCTGCCCTGGGGTGAGCCCAATCCCCCTCTCGCTTCCCCCCCTCGGGCGGCAGCAGGGGAGCCTACCCCAGGTGTGCCCTTGAAGGGGTTTTCTTCCTCCTCCCTCAGATCCCCCCCCTGCCCCACGTGCTCCTTAGACCCCACCAGCATTCTCCCAGTCAGCGCTTCCACGCCAGACGAGCCTGCCCCGTCAGCGCCCACCTCAGCCGCCACCTGCCCAGCCTCGTCCGTGGTGACGGTGGCGGCGCTGAGGCTGACAGGTGGATGCTCCTCCTTGTCGTCACCTGGCACAGAAGGCTCCTCCGCAGAGGCCCCCCCTCTATCAAGGGTAGCACTGCCCCCTCCCTCGCCCTCACCGTTTCCATCACCAGCAGCATCGCCATCCATGTCATCACCACCGCCAGCAGCAGCAGCAACAGCGCCACTGTCAGCGGTGCTTCCATCTCCTGTCGCCATGGTAGCTGATCCTGAGGCGCCAGGCTGGCGCGCACCTGGCGCCACATCACCTGCTGCAGCCGCCGTCCCATCCGGCACTACTCCTTTCCCAGCGCCAGCGTCAGCATCAGCATCAGCATCGAGGGTAAAGACAGATTCATCCCCCTGGCTCGAGCTGCCACCATAGCCTTCTTCTCCCTTTAGCTTCTGCTCCTCCTCTGCAGGTGAGCCAGCGAGCGGAGGGCTCCCTCTGCTCTCCTCTGCAGGCTCAGGGGCACTACCTGCAATACCTGCAGAGGAATTCATCCCAGTAGAAGTCCCTGCGCCTGCTTCTGCCCCAGTCCCACCTGCTGCCGCCATGCCCTGCCCCTGTGGCAGCGCTGTGGGAGTCCCAGGTGTCACGCTCTTGTGGCTCAAGCTGCCGGTACAGCTGGCTGGTGCTGATGATGCTTCACTAGCTTCAGCAGTTATGATGCACTGTGCTCTGATTGGTCATTGGCTGATGCTCCTGTTGCCGCTGAGGCTGCTGTTGCGGCGATGGCTGCTGCAGACACGTGGCATCAATTTTTAACTTTGATAAGCTTGGCCAGGTTTAGCGGTCTGCTTGGAGGTATTATGAGATGTGGCTGACGCGTCAAAAGATGCTCTGTTAGTTGCCGGGTGCTGATGTGGCTGTTTCACCTTTGTTAGGTTGGAATAGCTTATTGGTCTGCTTAGAGTCCGCTCAGTCTCTGCCTAAAGTGTTGTAAGAAGTAGCAGCAATGCTTTGCTTAATGATATGCTTGACGGTTTGCTTTAAGTATTTTATATCTTTACGTGTGGGTGATGAATTGAGAAGCGGAAAGCGGAGAAGACCCGTGGTAGCTCCAAGTGGTTGCTCTACAATATCAACTTGTACGTATTGGGACCTGTAAGTCACCAAGAAAAGCAGCAGGGTTATGAAAGCGGAGATACATTCTACTAGCGAGGAATGCTTACCCTGACACTTCGCTGTTTTCATGGATATCATGCTACTTTGAGGGGCGAGGCATGTCATCGAACAGATACAAATTCATACACAGGAAAACATTGTAAAGCGCTACGTAGTATCACTATTCTTGCCAGTTGGTAATTCACTACGCATCAAAAAGTTCATCAACAACACTTTTTTACACATGAGCCATACACAGAAAGACATTACGCATTACATTATGTCCAATACTTCACGCAACCGACAAATACTGGAAAGATGAAGCAAGTACACAAAGGAGGATGGACACACCTACCACATTCTTCTCAGAAAAAATCGGACTTGAGTTCACTTCAGGCGCACCTTCCCATCAGAAAACCGCAGGTGCCGGTACAAATTATGTATGCAACCATGAGAACATTACAGAAACAAATGAAGTAGCAATTCTCCGAACTGAGATATGCCCGAAATGTTCCAGTGTTACAGAGGAAGGCTCTTTTTTGACAAATATATTTATATTTATAAAAACTTATACACTGATGCCATCTGCCGGCCTAGCTCAGTTGGTAGAGCGCAAGGCTCTTAGCGACGATCACCTTTCGGAGCTCACCTTGTGGTCGAGGGTTCGAGCCCCTCGGCCGGCGACCAGTCGCCCCGAGACACACATCGGCCCCACACATGGCATACCCTTTTTCGTCCCTCCACCTTTGCTCGCGAATCACCTTGCATGCGCGCTTGAAGGGAGCCACGCCTGAGTACTATTCCGTACGTCCATTTTGACTGACTTGCCCAGGAGTTGCCTCGTCTTTCCATGGTCTTTTACTATGTCACACCTTCCTAACTCCCTGTCTACAACATCCTCGTTCTTCTCCCTCCTCTCTTCTTCAGCTATGAATGCTATGATGGTGGATTGGAGCGTGTAACAAATGCCCATTATACCTATCCACCTTCCAGACATCATAAAGCTAGGCCCGTTAATTGTTCCCACGGGTAAGGCAGGGTCAAACCTGGGCCGGGTTAGCGTCAACAGCAATATGGGCTCTATACATGATCACCATGAACTAGCATGTGCCAAGGCTCTTGCCAAAGCTATGCATGCGACAAGTTCAATCGTTGAACCAAGCAATGTAAAACATTCAGCACGGCATTGCATACAATCAAATTCCTCGCAACGCCTCAATTATTGTGGTCACTTTCAGCACTAGTATTTTCATGATATATATAAGGATAATGGAAGGAAAACGTGCGGCACTCTGTCGCAACGACGTACGTTAAATTATGGAAGTTTTGAAGAAACTTTATTGAGGACCTTTGACAATGATGCCATGAATTTTGATCATATTGTGTTGACCTTTATCAACGACACTTTGATTTCAATGTTATAAAAATTAAGCCCATTAATGCCCCCTCAGTACGTGGCACACTTCTCATCGACTTTAAACATTAGAGAAGCTCGAGCTAGACTGCTCAAATCACTACAAGCAAGTCTATATTATAAAAGACTCTATTTTAATGTTGTCCTCTTGTTTAAGTAGCACCTTAGACATTGCTTTCTAACTTACGCTGCTCTTAGACATCAACCGACGTCTCACCCGCGTGCATATGGCCTATATATGTAAGAGACCCGAAGCTGGTTCATTTATGTGCTTATGAGATTCTTTAGCTGTTCCCCTTCAAAGTAACACAAATTGGAATCAATTCACATGCATAGAATGGTCCTCCCTCAAGGGCATCATCTCGCACATACTTCAAACATATGGAAAGCATGCATATAAACATATGAATGAAACACATCAGAATCCAAACATGATTGATTCTGCCATCCTACATATGCATGACAGTGTGGTCAATCTTGACAAAAAAAGAACCATAGCACCATCCAAAGAATGAACTGACCAACAAATACTAAACATTTCGCAAACTTCAAACACAATGGAGCCGACATTATGCAATCTTAAAATAATTGACTCTTGAGGTTGAGTCAAGCAAGCACCACAGACCAATGCCACCATCACCGCATCCACGAGACCCATTAAGTAACCGGGCAGGAAGGCCAAGCCCCAAGCCCCAACACGGAGCAACTAAGAGCTTGACACTGGCGCTTTGCTTGCATAAATTTAAAATCGCAAAACTTAGCAGCCAAAATCCGAAGACTCAGCTCTGCTCCAGCTCGCCTGCGTACGCGCGCGAGTTTCACGCGCAGTAAGCGCGCATCATGGTCAAAGGCAACACTAGTGGCAACAAACTGAGGCTACCTTGGATCATCCATTCTCCTCCTTGTTTGTGTACGCGCGCAATAGGCGCCAGGGAACACCAGTGGCTATTATGATCATCCATTCTCCGCCTTGTCGTAGCTGTTGGACTTGTGCTTGGGAACAAAAGTGAAGCCCTCCGGAGCGGGGCCCAGCAGCATCTCGCTGATCTTGACCTGATACACACAAGAAGTGGACAATTGGACAAGAAAAGCAGCACAGGAACAAAGAAGAACAAAGAATAGGCGAGCAGTTTAGAGCCAAAGCATGCTGCTTAAGACAGTCGTCATCACCTCTCATCAGAAGAAAGCAACGGAACAGAACAAGAATAGAGCAGCTTACTGCCTGCAGTCAAGCATTCGCTGCTTCATGCTTATCAGCGAACGATGTTGAAAAAATAATCACGTGAGGTATGCAAACACATGGGCGCATGACGTACTTGCACGATTTGGCATGTCGGGGGGACAACAAGGAAGAGGGAGGGGAGGCAAACAGGGAGCTAAGGAGAAAAACTTGGCTACAGATTGTCCGGTACAAGGCCTGCAGAGAGAGAAGCTCGATCAAACGCGTGAGCTAAAGTGGAGAAGTCACATTCAAGTGCATAATTGACACGAAAGTTGCACTTGTCAATGACAGCTCATCATCAACTGCAGGAGGTCTCGAAGATGCAGAGAGGGCGGTGGGCAGAAAAGTCAGCAAAGGGCAGCAAAGAAAGAGATTGCGAGACGCATCGGGGGCGGGGGGGCCCGGGGGGGGGGGGGATGGGGAATGACCTCCTTGTCCGTTACCACTTTGAGTTGAGAAGTTGATGCCGAGGAGTTTGATTCTAAGTATTAGAAGGTGAAGGACTAGGCTGGAGTGTAACGTTTAGGGTTGCGAAATTAGGGTTTGCGCTGACCCAATCGGAGGCGATGTCGGACGCCATCAGCGTCTCGAGATCGTTCCGCCCAAAATAGGCGGGGGGGCGCCAGTTCAGCTTCTGCGGGAGGACCTCGAGCAGGCCAGCTGGCACGTAGCGGTGCAGGTAGCCGAGCCAGTCGAGCAGGAATCGCCGCGTCGTCTCGACACCTGCCCCCCCCCCCCCC
>WELA01006836.1:128634-148020 GCA_009602735.1 Mesotaenium endlicherianum
CTCTCTCTCTCTCTCTCTCTCTCTCTCTCTCTCTCTCTCTCTCTCTCTAGCTCTCTAGATGTGTGGTTGACATATGTATGTGTGTGTGTGTGTGTGTGTGGTACTTACCATATGTGATTGTGTCCTCGCCAGAAGCGTGTTTGCTGGCAGTAGGGCTTCCATGTGCAGGCTCCCATGTACTCGTTTATTTTCCAAGCCCTGCAAGTCTTAGCAAACCCCTAAACATGCATGGGGGCGTTGGGGGCTGCCGTAAGTGAGCAGCACAAGGAGCCCAAGGACGTGCGCATGGTGGCTGACCTGCTGCTCCAAGAGGTGAGAAGAAGAGAGGGAGGGAGTGAGGCGTGCTGTTGATGATGTCTCCAAGTGTGCTGCGTGCTCTTTGCAAGTGCAATCCTTTTTACTTGTCGCGAAAATGCAACAGGTAGTGTATACTCAATATGTACGCTTGTACATGCCGTCAGTAAGCACCTTAATGTCCATGTGTGTGTGTATGTGTGTGTGTGTGTGTGTGAGAGAGAGAGAGAGTGTGTGCGTGTGCGTGCGCGTGCGCCCGCGTGTGTAAACAAGTACACGTTCACAAACGTGCATGTTGAATCATCTCTGGCATGTACATCTAATCATAATGCACGAGTCAAACCGCGGTCCACGCAGTCTGCCTTTTGTTATTGGCCACAGACATATCTTCCTCTTTCCTTGTCATGTTTGATGTCCTAGGTCAGCTTCTCTGAGGTCTCTCTTTGAGCCGTAAGCCAACCTTCACATTTGTATATATTTTTTTTTCGCGTTTGCCCACCGCCACTGACTTCTTCCCCGTTGCTTGTAGCCTTCACTTTGAAACAGACAGCCGCTTTCTGATCATTGCTCATGAGCTCCTCTCAGGCTGCAAGCATGTCTGCTCATTAGAGAACGTGGACCTGTGTGCAAATTCTTGCTCTACTTGCCGCTCGCGCATGTACGCTGTGGTTCCGCCAACGCTCACATGTGTGAGCAAGCTCCCGCATGACGCCAGGTGGCAGCAGTGGAGGACGATGTAGAGCAGCTGTTGGAGCCCGGGGCGGAACGCCCGCTTGCCCATAGAGGCGCGGGCGGCGTCAACACTGCCCCACCCACCAGCAGCCGACAGGTGGCGGGCGGCGGCGCCGCCCGCGAGGAGGGCAAGCGGGAGAAGGAGGAGAAGCGGCCAGGTGGCGGCGCCAGGAGCGGCCAGCAGAGCAAGAGCCGGTTCCTGGAGAGGGACGTTGCGAAGCTGTTCAAGGAGAGGGTGGAGATCTTCGTACGCCTGGAGTTCACGCAGGTGCGACGTTGCCGCTGCCGCTCTGCTGCTGCTGCTGCTCTGCTGCTCCGCTGCTCCTCTGCTCGGCTGCTGCTGCTGCTGAGACTACTAACGATGATAATGATGATGATGGTGGTGATGATGCCTTGTTGCTGGTGATGCTGCTGCTGCTTTGCTCTGCTGCTGCTTTGGTGCTGCTCGTTCTGCCGCTGGTGATGCTGCTGCAGGTGCTGGTGCTGCTGCTGGGAGAGGGTTGGGGGTACGGGAGGAGGGCGGAGGGGGGATGACAGGGTTGGTGTGGCTTAGGCTGGATCGTATCAGTGGGGCATCGGGCTAGTTAGCGTAAGCGTAGGAGAGTGCCGGAAGTTGGTGCAGTGATGCGCAGCGTGCAGTGCGAGTGTTGCTCTGCCCCCGTACGTACACGCGCAAAGGGGGCATGGCCTTCACTAGAAGGAGCAGGGCTGGAGGTGACCTGTGCCTCTGTTTCGCCTCTCTGTGCCTCTGCTTTCACGCCTTGCACTCTCTTGCCTTCTTTGTATGTTCTTGCACAAATTGAGTGTGTGTGGTTTGGCAACTGAATCCGCGTCTCATGTTGTCTCGTGTGCGTGTGTGTGTGTGTGCGTGGGTGGGTGGGTAATGTGTACGCGCTCGTGTGTGGTTGAGGGGGTGGGTGGGTGCGAGAGACTGAACGAGATTTTTTCAGAGCTATCCTGCCGTCTCCGAAATGATCTGATGGTGTCCACAACTACAGATGTCCAAACGTGCTGTCTATGTGTCCATGCATGGATTTGATGTTACAACGAAATACAATGTCCACATGTCAACTCGCGGATGATAAAATGGAGCACGTTGTCCACGTGTCAACTCGCGGATGATACAACGAAGCACGATGTCCACGTGTCAACTCGTGGATGATGCAGGCATCGGTGGTCTCGGCGATTGTGAAGCGCGCGCTCAAGAGCTTCCAGGAGTGCGTGCGCCTGAAGACGTTCGGGCGCAGCGGGTACCAGCAGATGCAGCTGGACACGGAGTATCTGCGGGAGCCCCTGCGCTGCCACCTGGACGACGAGACAGTTGTCGACACCCTGTTGGACGAGGTATGCTTGCATGTTGTCTCTCGTGTTTGCCCGCGCCGCAGCCTAAGGTCCGGGTCACGGGTTTGACATTGGCATCTTGCTCTAGCTTGGGGTTGGCATTGGCGTGCGTGCACTGCCCATTGCCCTTGTGCCGCCACATGGGGGGGGGCCTGCGACAGTGCGGCACTTGTCGGCATGCTGCTGAGAGAGGTCGGCTTGCTGCTGAGCGAGGTCGACTGTACGGCCCACCGCCACTTGTCTCATAGGATGGGGGTCGAGGTTGCGGATGTGGGGGCTTGGGGTTGGGGTTGACGTTGGGGTTGGCAAGGCAGAGAATTAGGGTTATGGTTAGGGCTTGGGTTGGGATCCACCTTTGTTAGCATTAGGGGTTGGATTAGGGGCCTAGGGTTTGAACAAGGGCTTTTGAGTTGGTCTTTATAACCTGGTTTGGTCTAGGGCTTAGCTGATGTTACCACCACCTCTAGCATGGGGTTTTGCCTCCGGCTATCTTGTGCTGGTGCTGTGCATGTGTGTGTATGTGTATTGCATGTGCATGTGTGTGTGAGTGTGTGTGTGTGTGTGTGTGTGTGTAGATTTGTGCTTGGCAAGCGCGCAGCATTTTCCTCGGCCTTTGGAATTTCAATGTGGAATTTTCCAAGGGCAGAGGCTGGGTTTGACACTTGCTTCTGCTTTGCAAAGGAGGAAATGGAGAGGGGGGAAAGGGAGGGGGGAGGTGGGCGGGAGAGGGCTTTGACTTTATATAGCTGTCGGTTAGGTGGTGTGTTGTGTGAGCTGCGTCCTCTTATCTGGAGTGAAGTTGAGGCCTTAGCATTTGGGGTGTACGTATGGCCCATCTGAGCTTGGCTACATACTCTTTGAAGCTTCGCCGTGTCGTCAAAGTTTTACTTGTAGCTTTTGTGCATAGGTCTGCACTTGCGCACAGTGGGTGCACTGTGGGTCTTAGTGAATGGGGTGCCGGAAAACCTTAGTCCCACTCTGATTACAAGCGTGTCTGTGTTCATTGTGAAAAGCAGTGGGAGCTCAAGGTTGGTGAGACTCAAATGCGCTTGGATAACTGTGTGTCCTAGAAGGATCCTTGTGCTCTGGTGTTGAGATGAGAACATGTGGCATGTGTACAAATGTCAACGATTGTCCTCAGTGTGCATGTTTTCTTGTTGCTAAGCGGGCCCAAAGATCTTCATATGAGGTCTCCCTTTCCTAAGTTGCAAGTTGAGGAACCAGACGTATTGAAGCTGAACCATGCAAAAAGCACTGATGTTGTTCATCTGTGACAAAATCACTTTTTATGCTTACGATTCCTCCAATTGTAGCTGTATCTACTTACGTTTGTAAGCATGGGGGTTCACGTGTTGCTGCAAGATTCTGGATGATTGATTTGTGCAGGTGTGTGGGGCGGCTGCTGAGAGGTGCTTGGACCCGCTTCCGCTAGAGCAATCGGTTGTGGATCAAATCATCGATGCCAAGCGCTTGAAGTTGCTTGACGCATAGCAGCACTATGTATATTTCATAGACGTCGAGTTGAAAAATAATGTGTCCTTTTTATTGTGTACGTATCCTTGATGGTTGAAACCCATGTGAATTGACCTATGTTGGTCGTTTTGGGCATTTGCAAAACAGCTGATGAGGGATAGGGCAATGACATATTGATGTATAGGTACTCGGTGTGTATGCAATACTGAAGGCATGTATCCTTGTGCACCTCTTGGATCAAAGAGTCATTGGCTAGATGTTGACACAGTTCTTCAACGTGCAAAGGAGCTCGCATGCAAGTATTTGTGCTTGAGAAGGATTTGGTGATCGAAAGTGTGTTTGTTTAGTGCACATAATAGTAAGTAAGTTGGTGGATCTTGGTGGTAGGTAGTCTTGCCTAGCTTACTTGCACCACAAACTTTAGGTAGTTTTTCCAGCTAGGAGTGCATAGCAATGTTTTCTTGCCCGTGTGCTTAGGCTAGAGGTTGGCGGGTCGCTGTTGCCTGGTTTTTGCTCGTGATATTGTCTGTGCCTGCATTCTTTTGCCCGCCCCGCATAGTGTCCATCTATTTGCTACTGGTGTTGTCTTCGGTGTGTGTATTGTTAGGGGGGGGGTGTGCACGTCTGAGTCGCTTGATGTCCAGATAAGATTGTTGTGGCTGCAGCATCGCGTTTGGCTTGCTGGCCTGCTGCTTGCATGTCTGCTGCTGTTGGTTTGCCAACTTGTTAGCTTGCGGCCTGCGTGCGTACTGTGTTGTGCCACCCGCTGTTGTGCTGTTCCACGAGCTACGTTGTGCTTGCAATGCTACCCTGCCTCTGCTCTTACACTACTTCCACTTACGCTAGACGCAACAGTCAAGGCGCCCGCAAAGCAGTCACATTTTAGGGAGGTGGGCAAGTCTCGTGAGGGCGCCAACCCGTGTGCCAAAGCGTGTCTCCACACTTACACACTTTTAGCTTTCGTTCGCGGCTAAGGCCCGTTAGCGGCACATGTCCTGAGATTCCTTTTTGTGCCAGCCACTTCGGCAGGCGTTCCTAAATCTGACCTACCTGCTTCCCTTGTTGCAAGCGAGCCAAGATCACTAAACGTGGCCTCCAGCACAACCTCGACTTGGCGTAAGCATGTCTCTCAAGAGTTGGAGGGCCTCATTGAGGTCCGGCGCAAGCTTGAGCCAAACTCTCAACAAATGCAGGTCAGGCACCATGGAGCTGCGCACGTTTTGCGCTCACTTTATGGCCCAGTATTTTTGCAAAAGTTGCGCTTTCTTGACCTGCACTAAAACGTGTATTTATTGCAGCTGGTTAACTGGGTGAAAGGGGTTGTTGAGCTTTGCCTTCAAGAAGTCACGCCATTTATCCTTGAACTCTTGCCAAAAGACGACTCTCCGTCTCCAATGAAGACAATCCTGCACCTGCTACGCCGACGCCGGTCGCCAACGGGCCAGGCTGCTATATGAGCAGGAGCTCCTTTCCACCGCTAAGCCCACTCAAGTCCTTCCTGGCCGCGCACGTAATATACGCGCGCACATTAGCCGTGCTTCTCTTGAGGAGCAGTCACTCGCTAATGAGTACGAGATTCTTTCGCGTTGTGAGCATTGTCCTACCCGTGTGGATTTGTTTTTCCGGAAGTACGACGACAGCTTTCCCACCCACACGCCTAAGAAGCAACAAGGGCTGCGCAACTTTCAACGTGGCGCGCACAACACCGCGCCCCATAATGTACCACCGCTTGGTGCAACCGGCTGCGAACATTGAATTGCTCTCCAAAAAGAACCAAGTCCTTACTTTCCTTGCAACCCTACCACAAGATCTTGCCAAACCTGCTATCTAGACTGTTGTGGGCAAGTTTGGCGCCAAAGTCAGTGTAGACCGGGTCGCGCACGAGGTGCATGTGCTTGAGATTGGCATTGAGGCTTTCCAGCACTTCCTCACACCTGCTCGAAGCGCACTAAACGCCCTTGCATTGTAGACGACTCACGCCGGTTCCTTGCCTTATTCCTCGTGTGGGGCCGCCATACCTTCTCAGCCTGCCGCTGCTTTGACGCTGCGTTTGCTATCATTTTGGCAAGCGCAATCACTTGGAGCCTGTCTGCTGGGCAAAGTATCCAAAACTCAAATCTTGGCAAATGTGCCAAGGAGCCTGTACTTGCAACGCAAGTGGCTTTTGTGGGTTCTGCTCCTTCTGTGCTAGCAATGTTTGCTGTTGGGGTGGGCGTAGGTACCATGAAGTCGCTCACAAACAAGAATTTGATACTATGCCAAGAGATGTCAGCCATGCATCTTGCAACACAGCAACCCATCTTCGGGCGTGTTGCTGACGATGGCAACTACTAGTTGCTGAAATTCTGTGAGCTGCCCGCCGGTGGAGCTTCGGACGCTGCGCGAATCTCTAACTAACCTTCACCCAATGATGCAATTCTGTAAGCTACTTGTTGGTGGAGCTTCATACATTGCGCAAATCTCTGACCAACCTTCATCCGACTCTAATGTGAGATGGTCCGACAATTATATTCTTAACCATTCAGTGCACCCGGTGCCAAGACACGCATGCTGATATTCATCAACCAGAAGTTAAAAACTAATCCTCACCAAAATGAACGAGTACGTTGTGTGTGCAGATAGTTTAAAAGTGCTAAGTGGATGGCCAGCCAAGCACGCTGAATTGCTCGATATGCCATCATGTCATAAAAAGACATGGCCATGGAGCGAGTGTACAGATGTGATTGGGGAGGCGAGAGTATATCAATAAACACTGAGTTTGCTTACAATAAGCAGCTAACAGTCTCAGGCTGAAAATATCTAGATCACAAAGAGCCAATTCATAGTAGTATGACACTAGGTAGCCCAGGAGCCCCTATGTGCCCCATCTGTCATTTTTTGGCCCAACTTCTTGCTTTCTTGGTTCGTGCTCAGATTTTCTCAATTTTTGATCGTTTTGCTTAGAAAATATTCTTCAAAGAAGGGCTATGTCGCAAGGTATTTGGCATTAAGTTGACGGAGTCAAGTGACGAGGACTAACGTCACAATTGTACAATCCGTGAAGCGGAATTTTTGGTTCATCGAACAGAGTGAAGGTTCATTGTGTGCGCTTTGTGCTTCTTTTTCTTGCTTCTCTTATTGATTGCCGCCATGGATGATGCAGGAAGTTCTTGCGATGCATTCTTGGACGCTACTAAACTTGTTCCGTCGGTCACCTATGGTCGTACATGAGCGTTTGATCACTTTGGTGATAACTGTGAGGAGACTTTCTTAGGCGGAGTTGTGAAGAGGAGGTGTGAGGGTAAGAGGGGTCAAGAAAATCGTTACATTGTATTTGACAAGATTAAACCAAATTATATTCAAGCCTTAGTAGAGGCAAACCTTTGTATGATAACGATGACGAATGACAATTATGTTCACACGCATTGTAAAAGGCATCATGAGGCCTGCAATCACAAGACGGGGGTAAAAGGAGAACTTTGGCAACTGGCATAGGCACCCTCATTTGCCCCCTGCCTCTTGATACTGACACCGCTCATGCATGTGAACACAAAAAAGAACTGTTTTGAGGGCGTGGTAGGTGCTAGTTCAGGAGGTATTTGAGCGTCGTACAAGTAAGTTGGACTGATAGGGTGCTTCAACTATTTAAATCTGTATTTACAAACAGATACTGACTAGGAGGTGCTTAGCTAAATAAAAGTATCCTTTTGCAATCATGGCGACTTTAGCGTCTTGCTCCATGTAGAGTTTGGCCTGCGAAGGATATGGGGATGTCCCCTGGTACAAGTCAGATAAATCAGCGCTTGCGCAGACGTGCTCGCGAGCTGTAAGCGACTTCAAATCAAAAATTAGGCTTCTGGGATGCAAGTCTCCAGCTTCTTCAGTGCAAGTAGCGCCTTCATGAAAAGAGCCGGAGAAATTAAACCTGTTGGAAGATCATCCTATCCTTCACCTTTCAAGTGCAGGTATGCGCCCTGGGTGCTGCTGCCTTATCAGTGGAGGAAAGGACCTCAATGTGACAGGCTATTCTATTGAGGGCAGCTTCCTTTGATTGCACTGGTCAGTGAGTATATGCTCCAATAGCTAAATTTATGGAAATACTGGGCCATGTTTCCGTATATATGATTGATGGGTAGAATCATATGCAACAATATTGGGATGGTCTCTTGCTGTTGCGCTGAATCTAACAGGGCCTAGCTTCTAGGACCTTTGTACTTATTAACCTATTCATTGCAAATGGGCGACACAGCAACCTTGTCTGGTTGATGGACCTAATTTTTGGAGGCATTTGGTGAAGCCCAAAATTTTACTTAGCCTTATTGGCCCCTAAGTGTAGCCTCTCTATTGTCGTCTTCTCCGGCTTCCACTTGGCGGCTCCTGCTTGGTCCATGAGGCAACCATGTGAAGCCTAGAAGGAAGCTCATGGTGCCAGTAGTAGATTACTTGATATAAATATAAAGGAAACAAACTTGTTGTTTTTAGGAAGTACAAGCTAGTCATGCCACGAATAACTGCAAGATGCTTCATGAAATGAGTCCGCGGTGTCACAGGCTTCTGCCACCTGTTGCGTGGGCAGTGTGCTGGAGCAAGATGAGGATGTGGAGGAGGAGGAGGAGCGGTACCTCCAGCAGGAGGACACCTGGGTTCCTGTATCACAGGCTTTTTGGATCTGGCAAGCTAGCTCCTGACCAATCCCCCGCCCTAACCCCCTCCGCCATCCCCACCACTCTTCTCCTCTCTCTCTAGCCTCCCCCACCTTCCCCTCCCCTCCATCCTCCTCGTCCCTCGTTTACCCCCGTGGAAGACAATTGATTCGACCCCTCCTGCGGTCAGGAGATTGTCACCAACACTTATTTGGGCTCTGCAAAGACCCCCCTTCCTCCCAAAGCCCACTTGTGATGCCTACAGTGAGTCAAGGTGCACCACTCTTGCAGTGAGTCAACTCCAATCAACCTCCACCCCTCCTGCAGTTAGTCACCTGCAGTGCACCCGATCAGTTGCAATCGACTTTCACCCCTCCTGCACCTAGTCAACTCCAGTCAACTCCCAAGCCTGCTGCAGACTATTATTATCACAGGCTCTCTAGGCTCTGGCAAATCAGGCGCTCCCCCCTCTTCAACCCGATGATTTTGATGATTTGGAAGAGGTCAAACCAGGTGTGTACAGCAGGAAGTCTCAGGCGTCTCAGGCGGATTCTCAAAGTAACTTGAGAGCCTTGTTTAGAGAGTCTCAAGGAGCAATTCTAGGCATGACAAATACTTGGCGCAAGAAGAAGGATCAGAGCGGCAGTGCAAGATGAGGGTGGCTTGTCCGCTACATGGGCGCGCAGTTGGTGCTTAAGAGGCCAGGGTGGCAGAGCATAACCAGCATCGTGTGGCTGGCGCTGTCGAAGAGGTTTTTCCGGCATTAAGCTCTTGCTCGAGAAAGGTATTATTGGCAACGCTTCCAAACACTTCACAGGCGCGGCTCATGCCGTTTTTCCTGTTGCCACTGTTGCTCAGGTGTTGCTACAGACTCTGCTGCTCACGCTGTTGCTACAGCATCAAAACTTTCCCCTTGTTGTTGCTGCTCCTGCACCTGCACCTCCCTAACTGTTTCCTCTTTTGCTGCTGCTTCTATTGTTGCAATCCCTGCTGCTAATGCTGTAGCTGATGCTGCTCTTTTTGCTGGTATTGTTGCTCCTTGTCCCGCTCATGATGCTGCTTACTATTCTCATGCTGCTTGGCTACCACTGCTGCTGCCCCAGCTGCCAATTCTGACTATGTTTGTGGCAATGGGTCAACAAAACAAGCAACTGCCAGCAAAAAGCACATCAGGTCTCGCTATTCGCAAGTGTGCTGAGCGATATACTTCATCGACAATGAGAGCTATGGTAGGCTGGTGTACTCTTGCTTGCACTGGAGAACGCGTATGCTGTCTCCAACTGACATGCTTTGACTTACATATCCATCACTTGTTGAAATGCGAATATAATGAGGTGCGAGTGAAACAAATATTGCATGTGTTGGATATGATTGCCTCCTACATGCTGTTTGTGCCTCCAATACCTAGAGTTAGCACATGCAGCGCTGTTTTCAAGCATACTTAGGCTCATGAAGTTTTGTTGCAGATTGTCAATTGCAGGCTGTGGAGGCGGCGGGATGTCAGTCTTTGGCCATATTGAGTCCTCAATAGACAAAGAGTGGGACTCGATGGACTTTGAGGAGGTGCGCTCCTTTTTCAAAGATAAAAAAATGACTTATGGAACAATTATTTTAACGAGAAGACCTGCGGGTGCACAGGATCAGAAGATGGAAATTATTGCTGGGAATGTGCACCCTGAAGCTTAAGTTTGGCCAAACGGCGGAGAGGTCACTGTTGTAATTAACAGCTAGCCGTGATTGATAATCATGCACGTCAATAGCACAGCATATGCAGCATGTGGTTGCGCAAGCTAAAAAAGTTATACCATAACAACATCATCCAGGGCAGCTTGTACCACAGCATAGTATGCCAGTAAATTCATGAATGACAGACTATGTGGATAAGTTTCTTACTGGTCCATGACCTGTTCTCCGCTACTCTCTCTCTCTCTCTCTCTCTCTCTCTCTCTCTCTCTCTCTCTCTCTCGCTCTCTCGCTGAGATGTGTGTGCTGAGAGATTTGACATGTACATGGAAATCATGGATGAAATTTGTTATTTTCATAATTTAAGTAATGCAGGTCCTAGCAAGGTAGTGACTAGAACTGTCTCAGTCCAGCCTACTGCAGATGCCATGTGGACCCGCAGGCACTTTCTTATAAAGGTCAAGAAGAAGAAACGATGCGTGCTGTTCAACGCTAGCACTTCTGGACATCGTGCCAGAGAGTGTCCAAGGTTTCATTCATGTGTGAGCCTTGCAATGTATACTTGTGCCCTTCCGTGTGCTTCCAAAGGTACTATATATATACAGAGAGAAAGATAGACCATTTAGATGAAGGAGCCAGAAGAGAGACGATAAAGAAAGAAAAAGGCGATATGCGTATTGTTTGTCGATCATAGGCATTTGTGTAAAATGTCTAAACAATATGAATTTTTGCATGATTATGCAAAGTAATAGTATGAGTGTGTATAACATGCTTCATTTAATTTCAATTTTTATTTCCAATAACATAAATAAAATGGTATGTTTTCTCTTGACAGTGGACAAAAATCCATGAATTAATCACTTCAATTAATTTAAAAAAATCAAACAAGAAAGTATTAATGTCATGATTTAAAATTTTAATTTTCATATTAAAAAGCAATGTACAGTGCTTTGTGAAATGGGCTATGTGCAAGCAACTTTGTGAGGTGTTGTTGGATCATGCAAAAAACTGGTCCAGATACAATCCAACTCTGTCAAGTGCAATAGACCATCTTCATATTTGGCTTCAAAACCTCTTGAAGGCACTCTTTAGGCATGTATAGATCCCTTGCAACAATCACAACATCTGGTAAAAAGTGCTTTGTGTACAATGATTCCTCAAAGTTAGCACTTTTGTCGCTAAATTGTTTTTGTAAATACTTTCTAATAATTCGAGTAATTTTTTTATTTTTTTTAAGTATGACCATGAAATGACAATGTAAGCATCCACATATATAAATTTTGAATATATTGGATGAAGCCAAAAATTGAAGTTTAAAAAATGAAGACTGAAGGTTGGTTAAAAAATTATACATTTTGGTGGGTTATCAAGTGTTAAAAGGATGAGTGCCAAGAAAATGATGTAACAACAACTACATGAAATTATTGGATCAAATAAAGTGTGTAAATGTTGACCACAATCTCACACAAATTCCAACTGTTTCATACTGTAATTATGAGGTGATATGTGAAGGAAAAAAAAAATAAAAAAATAGATTCAAACGTGTAAAATGAAAATTTCTATAGAAAGATGATTCAGACGAGAGTGTGCATATTAAAATAATGAAGAAAATATTCAATTTGTACAAATTTATCACAAGTGGTTCACATTCTTAATTGACACAAAATAGAAACTCAAATATGAATTATTTTCTATTGTTAATAATATTAGTCATACAATATAGAAAATTATACTTCATACAAATATTAAATAATTTAATACATAAATCAAACATTCAACGACTTAAAGTTGTTCAACACTTAGAAACTTTGTAGCATTTTGAATATTATTTAATTTTAAAAAAATTTATGTCAAAGGGACCATATTAATACCCTCTAAAATCTTGTAAAATCTAAAAAATAACCATAAGTTTTATACGATAACAATATTGGAATTTGTTATAAATTCTACACATTTTATAATAAATATAAGGTAGACACAATTTTTTCTCATAGCAAATAGGCTTGGAAAACTGTCTTTTTCCCCTCCTCTCCTCCCTTCTACCAAATGGTCGCCCTTCCCCCCTCCCCTTCACCTTTGATCTCCTGTCTCGCTCCCTACCAAATAAAATGAGTCTAACTAAAGACTTGTTTGCGTAAGATTTTCTTATCTTAAATTTTTATTGATTTGCGCAGATCCATCAGCAAAAAGTCAATTTAAAAAAATGAGAGATTCGACTGCACTTTAGCAAAACACTAAACGTAAATTGTTGGTCGCCGGAAGAACATGGTAACACTGACAAAATTTACAAATTCTCAGATTGAATGTCATCCATCGTGACAATCGACATTACTTTTGACACACCAAAGCACAACATCATTTTGCCAATTAACGTGTTTTCACAAAATTAGCGGTAGTCATTCGCGAGTTCCAACTTGCTCTCTAATTTGAACGGCGAATGCCGCCATCACTATCGTGTGGAAACAGTTGCAGTCGAAAGCGCCCGTGATTACATATTGTGTTTTTAAGTAATTTTATTATGTAGTGATTTTATTTTTGAGTAATTTTATAATTTAGTTAAGATTATATTTTATTTTTAATTCCATTATGATGGATAAAATACTTGATATAAAAGAACTCAATATATAATCATCATAAAAAATTAATATTTATGTGAAAAAATCATGGCAAAGTAATGATCTTTCAAATTTTTACTCTCCAAGCATGTTTAATTTTTTTAAGAATCAAATGAAGAGAGAAAGAAGGAGGGGGGGGTAAGGAGCTTAAGAGAGAGGTTAAAAGAGGTTTAAAATATATAGAACTTGAATTTGACTTTGAGTTTCAATTTTGAAATTGAGACTAAGTTGTCGGGTGACAGGATGGCCCTTAAATGCCCGACCCCCTTTGCTCAATCGTTGTTGTGAGGGAAGGTGTGCAAAGGGGGGTCTTGGCAAGTCATCGCCCTTTGCAGCACGTTCATTGGTTTGCTGGAACGCGTAAACAACATTCGACGGCCCGAATTGGCCCTTGGTCTTGTACAAATCTTGGAGGAGCCCGGTTGGCTTTGTTTGTTTGCAATCAACAACGAAGGTCTCAGCCTGACATGGCAACCTACATGTCAGCGCCAAAAATGTTAAGTTAGGCCGTTGCCACTTCGCATAAATGATCAACGCGAAAAATTTGGTCTGACAAACTAGCGCGTTGTGCGTCGTGAAGTCCGAGACGTCCGAACGAGCCGCAATTGAAAATAAAAGTAAAACGTGTTGGGTCGTATAGTACGCGCGAACCAACTTAGTCCGCTTAGTTTAAAAAACTCAATACGGGAAAAAAGCGTGTGGCGTATTTCTGAAGTTTTCCCACTCAATTGTTGAAATCAGATAAATAAAAAAAGAAAATAACAAGAAGTTGCTGCTTCATGTGCTATGGCAAAGTTGTCCAAACGTGCACAAAGAGAGACACACAAGCACTAGCTCGCATTTTGGTTAGGCAACATATATATACGTATTATTTGAATACACAAATGAGACGTTTTTACGTCGATGTTTTTTCAATTAAAAATATTTTACCTCACAAAAGAACAAAAATGCAACAAATAAAAAAATAAATGTGTTATTTCAACATCGCATTTAATATTGTCTGAATGAATGTATTTTTGTGATATAGTCATTCATGCAACAATCGTAAAATTACAATTTTATTAAATTACACATAAATTTTAATGTTACAAATTTTGTGTGAGTGTGTGCATTGTTGTACAAAATTTAAAAATTTAAGGTCATTTTTTTATTCATATCTTATTCCAAAATAATGATTTTATTTTTAATGTTTAAATATACTTGTTGTTGAAATGATGTATACTCACAAACACTTTCAAAATTTTAATTTGATTATCTAGTACATAATTTTAATCATTTAAATCATAAACAAACATGGATATTGTTTGAAAGTTTATGTATATTCTTACAACACTTGCAAAACCACAAACAATGAAATTTATAAATTCCATTTTATGTCCAATTGAATATATGCCTAACAATGGTATCCAATGTACACTTCAATCAATACTTGTAAAATTATAATGTAATTAAAGCACATATACATTGATACGATGCTCACTTAAAGATGCATTATCAAATACAACATTCACTTATGTATCTTTTCATTTCAAATTTCACATGAGATCAATTTTTAATGTATTGGAACACTGGATAAGTGATGTGCTGTTTCAAAAAAAATTATTTTCATGTGCCAATTGATGATTGTTAATTATGTTACAACAGTTTAGGGAAGAGGGTAATTTGTTTGAAAACGAGTCACAATCTTCCGCAATACGTCCTTCCCGTTCATTATTATGTTGAACTTCGACAGAATGAGCCCGCCTGTCAGCCTAAAACGCTTGAAGCATCGTGTGCATGTGACTTTCTCGGGACGACGCACGACACTTTGTTTTGCAAAGTGGTCCAAATTGACCCGGACAGGTGACAACTGGCTAGATGGAGGCAAGCAACACATGAGAGGGGTGGCAGGGAGGAAGGGTGTGTGTCCTCCCGAGATTCGCAGAAAGGAGGAGCAATCCAAGTGGTCCAAATCAACCCGGACAGGTGACAACTGGCTAGATGGAGGCAAGCAACACATGAGAGGGGTGGCAGGGAGGAAGGGTGTGTGTCCTCCCGAGATTCGCAGAAAGGAGGAGCAATCCAAGTGGTCCAAATCAACCCGGACAGGTGACAACTGGCTAGATGGAGGCAAGCAACACATGAGAGGGGTGGCAGGGAGGAAGGGTGTGTGTCCTCCCGAGATTCGCAGAATGGAGGAGCAATCCAAAAGCAATCGAGATGAAGAAGGGAAGAGTCCTGTTTCTTCCTGAGACAACCGGCAATCGTTGTTCCCACGCATAGCAAGATAAAATTCTCGTCAAGAGCAGCAACACCTGCCACTGAGAAGGAGATACCGTTGCACAAAAAATTTTCATTCTTACTTAACTAGGAAGAACGTGATGAGATAAGATGGAATGCTCTGAATCTTGTTACGAATGACTGTCAGGTGTTGTAACACGCGCATAGCAGGAGGACCCGGGAGAAAAGTGAAAAATACGCCACAATTTTGAGCTTGAGACCAGGATGCAAAACAAAACGATTAAGTGTGCAATTTCTATTATCACTCACAAGAGGACTGTATCACCATCCTCTTCATAGGCACCAGTTATACACCTCCTCCTTCCCTCTTCCCCCCACCTCCAACTCTTGGCTCGGTGGTAGACAGCTGGGTAAAGAGGAAGGAAAAGAGGAGTGAGGGAGGTGTGGCGCACCCAACTATCCCTCGACCGCGTTGGTATAAAACATGAAAAATTTTGATCAATGAGTGGTAGCCAGCCTGCTCACGTCAAGATCGTTCAAAGCACGAACTCAATCCTACGCAACATATGGCTTGGCTCAAACGATAGAGTGTAAATTTTGCAAATTGAGCTTTCAGTTCAGTAATCTCGATACACAATGCGTCATATTTATTTGATCACCCTTTCGAGTATCAGAGTTATTTTGTCTTTTTTTTAACCCTTATGTGTCTTTTTCATGGCAGTATTAGTCCCAAAGAACGTTAAATACATGCTCTGTAAATGGTTCAATAATCCAAAGATATATTTGAAACCTGAACAACTTGGAAAATAAATAGTTGGCTCAGTCTTGACAAAGAAAGTGATTTTTACTATTTTCTTCTAATTTTTTTGAATAGCATATATACCGTTGAAAATATACCGTTTAATTATTAGTAAACTGAGAAGATATCGATAAATTGATTGTTTTTATATTTTAAAAATGCATCATCCGTATTAACATACTAGAAGATTTTCTATATATTTATACAGAGCTGAATAAATATTAATATGTTTTTTCAATATTTTTGAATTAAAATAGAAATATTTTTAAAACAAAATCATTTTGGTCATGGCAAAAATTAATACATCTTCACAACGTCTTAATTTACCTTTCATCAATCAAACATGTTTCAAAATGATGTCCTTTTATGCTTGTCGTAAATATCTGGAGCTTGTCCAAAAATCTATTTTGCTAATGACATTCAAAAAATTTCTTTTGCAAATATGCAAATACTTGTAACATGGTAATGTAACAATTGAAAATTTACTTATGCAACACTTGTCTTATGGTAGACATATGCAATTGATAAATATAATAAAAACACAACGTGGAACTATCGCGGTGTTATGGATGCATTGTAAAAGTGAAATGTTCACTCACTTGACCAAGTATTTGTAATTCTGCAAAAACATTGTTATAACGTTTTGGCAATTGGCATATGGCAGAGTGAAAATTTCTTGACGTTTACCTATGTTAAATGAAGCACGTATAACGTTGTGATCATGTTACATATGAGAGGTGTGAATCAAATTGAATGGTTCGTCTCTCGTAGTGAATTATCTATTGAGTTGACTATTTTTAATCTTGAATTCTTGGTACGCTAATTTTTTAAATTCAAAATGTGAAAAAATGATTATACATTTTTTAAACGCTTAATACAAACTAATGTGAACGTCATGCAAAGTTAATTTGATGACGTCGGTAACTCCTGACAATGTGAAAGAATAATTACATTTTTTGTGGAGTTCATCAATCGACAACAAGAAAGTCCACGAGTGCATGCACACAAGGAGCACACAATGAGCGAAACAACAAAAGCGAATTGGGAAAGGGAACACACAAACCGGCGTGCAAGTGGTGCCTATGAGTAACCAACAAAAGCAAGCGAGTATGCAAGTGTGCACTCGGCCCAAGTGAGAGGAGCCGGATCCTCACAAACACTACACAAAGTAGTACTCTAACCTCAAAAAAAAAAAAATGACACAAGCACAAACGGATGCTAATAATGTACTTACAACCAGCCCAAGTAGGAGGCTGGCTCTAGCGCAAGCACACCATACTCTCATCCCTTACTCTCCCTATCCCCTAGCAATCTCGGGAGCACACCCGTCGAGATTGCCTATGGTACGTGACAACCTAGCCATGGACAGTAGGGGATTCCTAATGAGTACCCGCGCCGACCGTTCACGAACCCGAGGGTCGACCTCCACATGTGGGGCGGCAACGCCACACATGGATTGAAGAGGTATGCGCGTGATCTGGGGGAAGCCTCACAGCTGCTCAACAGCAGATCCTCGTGAGCAGATCATGGGTCCTAGAGTTCACCACTACTGTCCACAGACTATACCATCCTCGCCTACCACCCTAATCCGACTAACCACTAGTCCTGTCATTGGCCCTCCACCCGTATGTGCGACTACTAGACGTGAGCGGTCTCCATCAACTTGCAGACAGTGCAAGAGTAGGCTGCCCAGTTGCTACGCTCACCCTATGGGTCACCCTAGTCTGAACCCCCAGGTTTCTGAAGACCATCAAACAGGAGAAGGAGATCCGGTTCCAGGTCTCGCTCCCCAGAAGATCGGGCCTCTGGTACTTAGTGAAATGAATCGACTTACCAAATAGGCGATTAACAATTAATAAAGATCTTTATATCAGCAAGTAATCTTTATGGTATTTCCGTTAACTGGTTAAACGGCAAAGGACAACACACTAGCAGTGAATAATACTCGTAAGTCAAATGCGAGTAAACTAGCATCAATAATGCAAATCAGTAAACTCATACATAAGCAAGGTTAGAAGACAGTGCGTATCAATGGCTTCTCGCCTTGGATTCAGATCTCTCTCAGTAAGCTGTACAAGAGAGTTGGCCTCGTTTCCGAATGCCGAACTCGAGAGCAATGCCTAGCATATGTACATGGAATGAGTTTACTGTTCAACGGTCAGTGCGATGGCACCGCCTACCCGGGAGTTAACCACGTTGGTAGGACCTCGGTTAACCAAATCCACCGCCATCTCCCATCATCCCAAATCGCCATCCATCATAGGGATGTCATATGGCCATTCATCTAGCATACCACACTTAGATGCATACCGAGGCAGTTCGTTGCTACCGAGTACGGAAGTCAGCTGGCTGTCAAAGAATGTGTCAGCAAGCTGACTTAAGGTGACATCAGCCTGCTGCTTCCGGCAGAGTCATTAAATTGATATTAAATATAAAGTGCAGCAAACTGATCATTAACTAGAGTTCAGCAGACTGAACTTATTTAACTATATTATTTAAATGAATATTATGTCAACCAATATACTGATTCATTACAATCCCTCCAACTTATCATGTTGTCGCCTCGACAACACTAACACTAATAACAGCGTGCTGTCCCTTCCGTCCCCAGCCTACTGCCATTAGGAGGGAGATGTCCCTGAGGCCCTATACTCAGGAGAGCCAGACCTCCTCCTGTCTTGGGGTCTTCTGAAGCCTGTCAGAGAGGGAGGTTCCGTGTAAGGACCCCGCGGAGAACGCAGTAACTGGGCTGTTTCCTCCTGCACAGTCTGGAGGGAGGCAGCCTTCTCTTGGGCAGCCCTCAAACTGACGGGTACGTATACCGGCATCCCAGAAGGATGTTGCATGACATGAGCCAAGGGCACATGCCCTCTCTGCGAGGGAGATGCTGGCAGGCCTCTGGCTATCTCCCGAGCAGCCCTTCTGTCTGCCTTGTCTGACTGGGTCTCCTTGCCTGGAGATGGGGTCTGTCCTCTGGCAGTCCCCAGCCAAGTGATATCCTCCTTTTCAGCGAGTTGCTGCATGGCCAACCCCGTCTTCTCCCTTATAGGGGATGTGGCAGGCGTCAGGATCACGACGGGGCTAGTGTCCTCCTCCTCGCCTTCCTCCTTGTCTTCCTCTGACCCCTCCTCCTCTCCGTCCCCAGGTTCCTCTGAGACTTCTGGGGTCTCTTCTGTCAGCTGCTCCAGCTCTTCCCGAGAAAAAGAATATCCTACTGACCTTCCCCTTTTGGGTGCTGGTGGGGGCTGCTGAGCCCGGACCGCATAGAGGTCCTTTTCCCCCTGCTTACTTGCCCATTTGGCATAAGCGTGCTTCCCTTTGGAGAATGACTCTCGGGCCCTGCTTCTGTCCCCCTGCATCTCCTGGCTCATGCAATCTCTGACTCCATCCAATCTTGGGTCCCAAGCCGCAATGCGAGGGGGCATACTATGTTCCCCTTTAGGTCTGTCAGGAAATCCTCATCCATCGCCGTGTCATTCTGCTGGTCCCTCATGTTGATGGTCATCCACCGCCAATCGGTGGGCTTTTGCAAGAAGGCAGGGTCTGTCCTTTTAAGAGTACAAGGGTACCAGTGCCCTGCAAAGTCCAGCTGACTGGTTTCCCTGGC
>WELA01006875.1:41278-76136 GCA_009602735.1 Mesotaenium endlicherianum
TGCTCCGATATTTGTGAAATGAATCGACTTACCAAGTAGGCGATTAACAATTAATAAAGATCTTTATATCAGCAAGTAATCTTTATGGTATTTTCCGTTAACTGGTTAAACGGCAAAGGACAACACACTAGCAGTGAATAATACTCGTAAGTCAAATGCGAGTAAACTAGCATCAATAATGCAAATCAGTAAACTCATACATAAGCAAGGTTAGAAGACAGTGCGTATCAATGGCTTCTCGCCTTGGATTCAGATCTCTCTCAGTAAGCTGTACAAGAGAGTTGGCCTCGTTTCCGAATGCCGAACTCGAGAGCAATGCCTAGCATATGTACATGGAATGAGTTTACTGTTCAACGGTCAGTGCGATGGCACCGCCTACCCGGGAGTTAACCACGTTGGTAGGACCTCGGTTAACCAAATCCACCGCCATCTCCCATCATCCCGAATCGCCATCCATCATAGGGATGTCATCTGGCCATTCATCTAGCATACCACACTTAGATGCATATCGAGGCAGTTCGCTGCTACCGAGTACGGAAGTCAGCTGGCTGTTAAAGAATGTGTCAGCAAGCTGACTTAAGGTGACCTCAGCCTGCCACTTCCGGCCAAGTCATTAAACTGATATTAAGTATAAAGTCCAGCAGACTGATTGTTAACTAGAGTTCAGCAGGCTGAAATTATTTAACTATATTATTTAAATGAATATAATATCAACCAGTATACTGATTCATTACACTTTGCTACGTCAAGAAAACAATGCGAAAGTCAGGAAAAGACAGTCCCCCCTATCCTACTGCATTGCATGATTGCAGGTAGGAAGGTGAGGGCGTTTGTCGACGGAGGGGCGTCACATACCTTTATCCACAAGGACTTAGTTAAGTGGCTAAGGCTGCCTACTGTCACCCAAGGGAATAGAAAAATATTCCTTGGAGATGCCTCAAGTATCCCGGGAGGAGTTATAACCAAGCCTATTGAGGTCCAGTTAGGTTCTGGCATTGCAGTTCTAACTGAAACGCTTACATTTGAGGTACTCAACACTGGCTTTTATGATCTCGTGCTAGGCAGGTCCTGGCTTAATAGACATCAAGCTGAAGTGTGTTGGAGCAGAGGTACAGTTAAAGTGAGAGGAGCCAGTGATGGGCAGACTGACTTGGCACCCACCAGTGCTCTTCCTCTTGTCCTGTGTGGATGGCAAATGAAGGAAAAGAAGAGGCTTCCAGAAGGATGCAAGTTGCTGAATGCAATGGAGTTCGTCAAAAGCTGGAACCAGAAGGAAGACAGAATGTTCTGTCTGCTGCTAAGAGAGGTACCTCCTCAACCTGAAGAAGTGGTTGAGAAAAAGGTACACCCTCCGGAACACCCTACTGCTGCAAACATTGTTGCTCAGTACACGGATGTGTTTAATATGCCTCCAGGACTACCCCCTAAGCGGGAAGTAGATCATAGGATTGATTTATTACCTGGTAGCCAGCCACCCTGGCAACGCACGTATGGCTTGTCTTATTTGGAGAGTGAGGAGTTGAAAACACAGATTGCAGAGCTGGAGGAAAATGGTTACATTTCTCCCAGTAAATCACCGTACGGCGCACCTATCCTATTTGTTAAGAAAAAGGATGGCAGTATGCGGATGTGTGTGGATTACAGAGCCCTGAACAGAATTACAGTAAAGAACAAGTATGCTTTACCCAGAATCGAGGACTTGCTTGATACCCTGTCTGGCGCTAAGGTGTTCAGTAAGATAGATCTCAAGAGTGGTTATCATCAAATCAGAATTGCTGAGGGGGATGAACACAAGACTGCTTTCCGCACACGTTATGGACACTATGAGTTCAACGTGATGCCATTTGGACTGACTAATGCTCCTGCTACCTTTATGGGTGCTATGAATGACATTTTCAGACCTTATTTGGATAAGTTTGTGCAAGTTTTCCTGGATGATATTTTAATTTTCTCTAAAGATGAAGCTCAGCACACTGAACACTTAAAGAAAGTGCTGGACACTCTGCGGAAAAATCACTTGTATGCTAAAATGAGCAAGTGTGATTTCTTTAAGGAAAGTATTGAATTCTTAGGCCACGTTGTCAGTAAAGAGGGCATCAGTGTGGATCCTAAGAAAGTCCAGACCATAAGGGACTGGCCAGTACCACAGTCTGTCTCTGAAGTTAGATCCTTCCTCGGGTTGGCTAACTACTATAGGAGATTTATTGAGAATTATTCCACAAAGGCCAGTAAACTGACTGACCTTACTAAGAAAGACATCGGGTATGTGTGGGGGGAAGAGCAGCAGGCTGCCTTCCAGACCCTTAAAGATGCCCTTTGTTCTGCCCCAGTGCTAGCCGTGTATGACCCCAGCAAACCGGTGCAGGTGGTTACTGATGCCTCTGATTTTGCCATGGGTGCTATTTTGTTGCAGCCTGCTGACAAAACCACAAAGGATGGTAAGGTACGGCAGGAGTGGCATCCTGTGTTGTATGAGTCTATGAAATTTAATCCAGCGGAGATTAATTACTCAGTGCATGATAAAGAGCTGCTAGCTATCATTCATGTACTCAAACAGTGGAGAGCATACTTACATGGTAAAGCTTTTAAGGTGATTACAGATCATCTAGCTCTGACCCACTTTCAGAAGAAGTCCAAGCTGTCGAGGAGGGAGAACCGCTGGAGCCAGATGCTGGAGCAGTTCCAAGTCCAGATCGACTACAAACCAGGGAAGTTGAATCCTGCTGATGCACTCTCTAGAAGACCTGACTTGCAAGAAAGGAACTTTAGTCAGCATGCTGTAGATAAAGTCCTGTGTGCACTCACTTCACTAAAGGTGAAAAAGTCCTTCCTTGAACAACTTAGGAAAGCCTACCTTTCTGACCCAACATTTGAGCCCAGCCCCACTACTGGTATGTGTCGTGCTACCGCACTCGGGTATAAGCTCAAGGGAGGGGTCTGGGTGACTGAAACCACTTCAGGCAGGCTGAAGCTGGTCATTCCTAATAATTTGGAAATAAGGTCTCTCTTACTGAGTCAAGCTCATGACAGTCTCCTGGGTGGACATTTGGGGCAGGCCAAAACTGTTGGCAAACTGGCAAAACATTATCATTGGGAGGGGTTACCCCGGGAGGTCTTGAAATATGTCAAGTCCTGTGACCAGTGTCAGAGAAATAAGTCTCGGCACACACCACCCGGAGGTCTCTTGCAACCGCTACCCATCCCAGCGGGACGCTGGGAAACTATATCCATGGACTGGGTGGTCTCACTACCAAGAACTGCCAACGGGCATGATTCAATACTGGTAGTCGTGGATAAACTGACAAAAATGGTCATTTTTATCCCCACAACTGTCAAAGTGACTGCACTCGAAACAGCGAGACAGTTTTACAACCATGTAGTATGCCAACATGGGCTCCCTTCTAATATCATCTCAGACAGAGACTCAAAATTCACCTCTAAGTTCTGGAGAGCTTTAATGGGGTTAATGGGAGTCAAACAGCTGCTCAGCACAGCAAACCACCCTCAGACTGATGGGCAGACTGAAAGAACTAACCGAGTTCTGCAGGAGGTGCTGAGAGCATATATTAACCAAAAACAAGATAATTGGGATGACCTGTTGCCTCAAATTCAGTTTGCGGTCAACAGTGCGGTGCACGCGTCAACGGGCAAGACTCCTTTTGAACTCAGCCTGGGTAGAGTCCCTAAGTCTCCTCTAGATGTGCTAGGGGAATCTTTAACTCACCCTGAAGGGATTGACAACCCGGTCTCCCTCCAGTTAACTCAGGAGTTTGCTGACACCCTGTCAGAAGTCCAACAAAACCTGCACAAGGCCCAAGAAAACCAACAAAAATACGCTAATCAACACCGTCGGGAGCTGACATTTTCCAAGGGCGATTTAGTCAAACTGCATTCTCAGCACCTGTACCTCCCTGGTGTGGTCAAGAAAAAGCTTGGCCCTGTCTGGGTCGGTCCATATTCGGTGGTACGTCGGGTCGGTCAGAATGCTTACAAATTGAACATGTCACCTGACTACAAGGGTCACCCGGTCTTTAATGTTTCCTTCCTGGAACCATACATCAAAGGTGATTCACTGTTCACAGGTCGGTTACCTGTCCAACCGGGACCGGTCCCCGCTGTCCGGCACGGCGATCTTGAGGAATATGAGGTCGAGGAGATTTTAGACGCTCGCTCGGTCCGTCGATCGTCTAAATATGTCATGAAGTACCTCATCCGGTGGAAGGGTTACGATGCCTCTGGGGACACTTGGGAATTTAAAGATCAGCTGACCAATGCCAAAGGGGCGTTGAAACGGTTCCACCTTCGGGCGGCTGGGGCACCTCCCTAACAGTCATTTCAGTTGACACGGGAAGGTGACAGGAGGTCCTGTCTCCATATAAGTTGGAGGGGGATGCGACAGTTAGTGACAGTTGTGACAGGCAGCCCACCTTTAAAATTAAGTTGGAGGGAGTGGTGTTCTCTGATCACCATATTACACACTCAACCTGCGCTCACACTCACTTGCTCTCCAACTCAATTTTCCCTTATATGCACTCACACCAGGTATTCCACACTAGGAACTCTCCCGATCGCGTTCCTCTTCATCAAGGGCACTCTGTAGCGGCAACATATCATGACTTCACTAACTGCATTGTGTTTATGATTGAGCAGGATGACTCAAAAGTCGGAGCTCAAGAGGAAGAGAAGGGCGGAAGAGGCACATGCAGAATACTTGCAATTCCGTGGAGACATCGAATCATCTTCCATCTCCGCTCGGGAATCACAACGACTCCAACAACAGCGGGAGGCACAGAAGAAGAAGGAGGAGGAGGAACAGGCCAGACTGAGGCAGGAAGAAATGGACAGAAAAGCTGCAGAGGAGGCCAAGAAAGCAGAGGAGGAGAGGCAAGCTGAGGAGAAGCGGAAGCAGCAGGCTGAAGAAGAAGAACAGAGGAGAATCAGCAGCTACCGCTACACGGTGCTGGGCAAGGGCTTTGATCTACTGGAAGAGGCCTTCAAGTATGCCCAGAGAAGTCGCAGTGAGTCGCAGAAGGAAATCCTCCAGAAGGAAGGGGAGACATCCGAAAACTTTGACAAGTATGTAGAGGTCGGCACAGGGCTCCTCCTCTACCACGATTACGCCACGATGGTAGGATATACGGTCAGAGAGGCCAAGGCAATGGCCCAGGTGAACGAAGCAGGGACTGTCTCGATTCTTGGTATCTGGGGGGAAGATAGGGTCATCAGGATGATCCCCATGGACGCGGACAGCTTCAAGGACTCAACACCCCACAACAGGTTCAAGGCCATGTACAATGAGGTGGAGAGGAGGAGCTGGGAATTCTTGGCCAGAGAAACCAGTCAGCTGGACTTTGCAGGGCACTGGTACCCTTGTACTCTCAAAAAGACAGACGCTGCCTTCTTCCAAAAGCCCACTGATTGGCGGTGGATGACCATCAACATGAGGGACCAGCAGAATGACAGGGCGACGGATGAGGATTTCCTGACAGACCTAAAGGGGAACATAGTATTGCCCCCTCACATTGCGGCTTGGGACCCAAGATTGGATGGAGTCAGAGACTGCATGAGCCAAGAGATGCAGGGGGACAGAAGCAGGGCCCGAGAGTCATTCTCCAAAGGGAAGCACGCTTATGCCAAATGGGCAAGTAAGCAGGGGGAAAAGGACCTCTATGCGGTCCGGACTCAGCAGCCCCCACCAGCACCCAAAAGGGGAAGGTCAGTAGGATATTCTTTTTCTCGGGAAGAGCTGGAGCAGCGGACAGAGGAGACCCCAGAAGTCTCAGAGGAACCCGGGGACGGCGAGGAGGCGGAGTCGGAGGAAGACGAGGAGGAAGGCGAGGAGGAGGACACTAGCCCCGCCGTGATCCTGACACCTGCCACATCCCCTGTAAGGGAGAAGACGGGGTGGGCCCCGCCGCAACTCGCTCAAGAGGAGGATATCACTTGGCTGGGGACTGCCAGAGGACAGAGCCCATCTCCAGGCAAGGAGACCCAGTCGGACAGGGCAGACAGGAGGGCTGCTCGGGAGATAGCCAGAGGCCTGCCAGCATCTCCCTCGCAGAGAGGGCATGTACCCTTGGCTCATGTCATGCAACATCCTTCTGGGATGCCGGTATACGTACCTGTCAGTTTGAGGGCTGCCCAGGAGAAGGCTGCCTCCCTTCAGTTTCAGACTGTGCAGGAGGAAACAGCCCAGTTACTGCGTTCTCCGCCGGGTCCTTACACGGAACCTCCTTCTCTGACAGGCTTCAAAAGACCCCAAGACAGGAGGAGGTCTGGCTCCCCTGAGCATAGGGCCTCAGGGACATCTCCCTCCTAAGGGCAGCAGGCTGGGGATAAGAGGGACAGCACGCTGTTATTAGTGATAGTGTTGTCGAGGCGACAACATGATAAGTTGGAGGGATTGTAATGAATCAGTATACTGGTTGATATAATATTCATTTAAATAATATAGTTAAATAAGTTCAGCCTGCTGAACTCTAGTTAACAATCAGTCTGCTGGACTTTATACTTAATATCAGTTTAATGACTTGGCCGGAAGTAGCAGGCTGAGGTCACCTTAAGTCAGCTTGCTGACACATTCTTTGACAGCCAGCTGACTTCCGTACTCGGTAGCAGCGAACTGCCTCGATATGCATCTAAGTGTGGTATGCTAGATGAATGGCCAGATGACATCCCTATGATGGATGGCGATTCGGGATGATGGGAGATGGCGGTGGATTTGGTTAACCGAGGTCCTACCAACGTGGTTAACTCCCGGGTAGGCGGTGCCATCGCACTGACCGTTGAACAGTAAACTCATTCCATGTACATATGCTAGGCATTGCTCTCGAGTTCGGCATTCGGAAACGAGGCCAACTCTCTTGTACAGCTTACTGAGAGAGATCCGAATCCAAGGCGAGAAGCCATTGATACGCACTGTCTTCTAACCTTGCTTATGTATGAGTTTACTGATTTGCATTATTGATGCTAGTTTACTCTCATTTGACTGACGAGTATTATTCACTGCTAGTGTGTTGTCCTTTGCCGTTAAAACAGTTAACGGAAAATACCATAAAGATTACTTGCTGATATAAAGATCTTTATTAATTGTTAATCGCCTATTTGGTAAGTCGATTCATTTCATGGACACATGAGTTTAATGTGATGCCATTTGGACTGACTAATGCTCCTGCACCCTTCATGGGTGCTATGAATGACATTTTCAGACCTTACTTGGATAAGTTTGTGCAAGTCTTCCTGAATGATATTTTAATTTTCTCTAAAGATGAAGCTAAGCATGCTGAACACTTAAAGACAGTCATGGACACACTGAGAAGAAATCAGTTATATGCTAAAATGAGCAAGTGTGATTTCTTCAAGGAAAGTATTGAATTCTTAGGCCACGTTGTTAGTAAAGAAGGCATTAGTGTGGATCCTAAGAAAGTCCAGACCATAAGGGACTGGCCTGTACCACAATCTGTCTCTGAAGTTAGATCCTTCCACGGGTTGGCCAACTACTAAAGGAGATTCATTGAGAATTATTCTATGAAGGCCAGCAAACTGACTGACCTTACTAAGAAAGACATAGGGTATGTGTGGGGGGAAGAGCAGCAGGCTGCCTTCCAGACCCTTAAAGATGCTACCTGTTTTGCCCCACTCTTAGCTGTGTATGACCCCAACAAACCTGTGCAGGAGGTTACTGATGCTTCTGACTTTGCCATGGGTGCTATTTTGTTGCAGCCTGCTGACAAAACCACCAAGGATGATAAGGTACGGCAGGAGTGGCACCCTGTGCTGTATGAGTCTATGAAATTCAACCCAGCTGAAATTAAGTATTATGTGCATGATAAAGAGTTGCTTGCTATCATTCATGTGCTCAAACAGTGGAGAGCATACTTACATGGTAGAGCTTTTAAGGTGATTACAGACCGTCTAGCTTTGACTCACTTTCTGAAGAAGTGTAAGCTGTCGAGGAGGGAGAATCGCTGGAGCCAGATGCTGGAGTAGTTCCAAGTCCAGATTGACTACAAACCAGGGAATCCTGCTGATGCACTCTCTAGAAGACCTGACTTGCAAGAAAGGAACTTTAGTCAGCATGCTGTGGATAAAGTCCTGTGTGCACACACTTCACTAAAGGTGAAAAAGTCCTTCCCTGAACAACTTAGGAAAGCCTACCTTTCTGACCCAACATTTGAGCCCAGCCCCCCTGATGGTGTGTGTCCTGCTACTGCACTCGGGTATAGGCTTAAGGGAGGGGTCTGGGTGACTGAAACCACTTCAGGCAGGCTGAAGCTGGTCATTCCTAATAACTTGGAAATAAGGTCCCTCTTACTGAGTCAAACGCATGACAGTTTACTGGTTGGGCGTTTGGGGCAGGCCAAAACTGTTGGCAAACTGGCAAAACATTATCATTGGGATGGGTTGCCTCGGAAGGTCTTGAAATATGTTAAGTCTTGTGATCAGGGTCAGAGAAATAAGTCTAGGCACACACCACCGGGGGGTCTCTTACAACCACCGCCCATCCCAACTGGACGCTGGGAAACAATATCCATGGACTGGGTGGTAACACTCCCACGAACTGCCAATGGGCATGATTCGATACTGGTAGCGGTGGATAAATTGACAAAAATGGTCATTTTCATCCCCACAATTGTCAAAGTAAATGCACTTGAAACAGCGAGACAATTCTACAACCATGTAGTGTGCCAACATGGGCTACCCTCTAATATCATCTCAGACGGAGACTTAAAATTTACCTCTAAGTTCTGGAGAGCTTTAATGGGGTTAATGGGAGTCAAACAGCTGCTCAGCACAGCAAAGCACCCTCAGATTGATGGGCAGACTGAAAGAACTAATCGAGTTCTGCAAGAGGTGCTGAGAGCATATATTAACCAAAAACAAGACAATTGGGATGACCTGTTGCCTCAAATCCAGTTTGCGGTCAACAGTGCGGTGCACGCGGCAACGGGCAAGACTCCTTCTGAATTGAGCCTGGGTAGAGTCCCTAAGTCTTCTTTAAATGTACTAGGGGAGTCTTTCACTCACCTTGACGGGATTGACAATCCGGTCTCCCTACAGTTAACCCAGGAGTTTGCTGACATCCTGTCAGAAGTCCAACAGAACCTGCACAAAGCCCAAGAAAATAAACAAAAATACGCTAATTAGCACCGTCGAGAGCTGACATTTTCTAAGGGCGATTTGGTCAAATTGCATTCTCAACACCTGTACCTGCCTAGTGTGGTCAAGAAAAAGCTTGGTCTGGTCTGGGTCGGTCCATATTCGGTGGTGCGCCGTTTTGATCAAAATGCTTACAAACCAAACATGTCAGCAGAATACAAGGGTCACCCAGTCTTAAATGTCTCCTTCCTGGAATCGTACATCAAAGGTGACACACTGTTCACAGGTTGATTACGTGTCCATTCGAGACCGGTCCCCGTTGTCAGGGATGGTGACCGTGAGGAATATGAGGTCGAGGAGATTTTAGACGCTCGCTCTGTCCGTCCATCATCTAAATATGTCATGAAGTACTTGGTCAGATGGAAGGGGTACGATGCCTCTGGGGACTTGGGAATTTAAAGACCAGCTGACCAATGCCAAAGGGGCAGAAAGCGGTTCCACCTTCGGGCGGCTGGCACACCTCCCTAACTGTCCTTTCAGCAGACATGGACAGGTGACAGGAGGTCCTGTCTCCATGTAAGTTGGAGCGGAACGTGACAATTAGTGACAGATAGTGACAGTTGTGACAGGCAGCCTACCGTTAGTGACAGATAGTGACTGTTGTGACAGGCAGTCCACCTTAAACTTAAGTTGGAGGGAGTATGTTCCGTCTCGAGATCAGCCAGGCAAATTTTTTTTGTAACCAATCTACACACTCAACTTGCGCTCACACTCACTTTTTCTCTCTGACTCAATTCTCCTCTTATACTCACTCACACAAGGTATTACACACTTGGAACTCTCCCTACCACGTTCTTCTCCACCAAGGGTACATAATAGCGGCAAAGTATCATGACTTCACTAACTGCATTGTGTTTATGATTGAGCAGGATGACTCAGAAGCCGGAACTTAGGAGGAAGAGGAGCAAAAAAGGCACATGCAGAATACTTACAATTCCGTGGCGACATCGAATCATCCTCCATCTCCGCTCGGGAATCACAATGACTCCAACAATAGCGGGAGGCACAAAAGAAGAAGGAGGAGGAGGAACAGGCCAGGCTGAGGCAGGAAGAACTAGACAAAAAAGCTGCAGAGGAGGCCAGGAAGGCAGCAGAGGAGAGGCAAGCTGAGGAGAGGCCGAAGCAGCAGGCTGAAGAAGAACAGAGGAGAATCAGCAGCTACCGCTACACAGTGCTGGGCAAGGGCTTTGATCTACTGGAGGAGGCCTTCAAGTGTGCCCAAAGAAGTCGCAGTGAGTTGCAGAAGGACATCCTGCAGAGGGAAGGGGAGACATCCGAAAACTTTGACAAGTATATAGAGGTCAACACAGGACTCCTCCTCTACCACGATTGTGCCAGGATGGTAGGATATACGGGTCAGAGAGGTCAAGGCAATGGCCCAAGTGAATGAGGAAGGAGCTGTATTGATTTCGGGTATTTGGGGGGAAGATAGGGTCATCAGGATGATCCTCATGGACGCGGACAGCTTTAAGGACTCTACATCCCATAACAAGTTCTAGGCCATGCATAATGAGGTGAAGAGAAGGAGCTGGGAATTCTTGGCCAGGGAAACCAGTCAGCTCGACATCGCAGGGCATTGGTACCCTTGTACGCTGAAAAGGACAGATCTTGCCTTCTTCCAGAAGCCCACCGATTGGCGGTGGATGACCATTAACATGAGGGACCAGCAAAATGACAGGGCAGGGGAGGAAGATTTCCTAACATACCTACAGGGGAACATAGTGTTGCCTCCTCACATTGCAGCTTGGGTCCCAAGATTGGATGGAGTAAGAGACTGCATGAGTCAAGAAATGCAGGAGGACAGGATCAGGGTCCGAGAGTCATTCTCTAAAGGGAAGCACGCTTATGCCAAATGGGCAAGCAAGCAGGGAGAGAAAGACCTGTATGCGGTCGGGACTCAACAGCCAGCACCAGCACCCAAAAGGGGAAGGTCAGTGGGGTATTCTTTTTCTCGGGAAGAGCTGGAGCAGCTGACAGAGGAGACCCTAGCAACCTCAGAGGAGCCAGGGGAAGAAGAGGAGGAGCCAGAAAAAGAAGAGGAGGAAGGCGAGGAAGAGGACACTAGCCCCGCTGTGACCCAGACACCTGCCATCCCCTGTAATGGAGAAGACTGGGTTGGCCAGGGCAGACATGGCCCTCCACCAGCTCGCTGAAGAGGAAGATATCACTTGGATGGGAACTGCCAGAGGACAGAGCCCATCTGCAGGCGCAGAGTCCCAGTCAGACAGGGCAGACAGGAGGACTGCTAGAGAAATAGCCAGAGGCCTGCCAGCATCTCCCTCACAGAGAGGACATGTGCCCTTGGCTCATGTCATGCAACATTCTTCTGGGATGCCGGTATATGTACCTGTCAGTTTGAGGGATGCCAAGGAGAAGGCTGCCTCCCTTATTTTCAAACTGTGCAGGAGGAAACAGCCCAGTTGTTGCGTTCTCCCCTTGGTTCCTCCTACTCGGAGCCCCCAGGCTTCAGGAAACCCCAAGACAAAAGGAGGAGGTCTGGCTCTCGGTCTTGCTCCCCTGACCATAGAGCCCCAGGAACATCTCCCTCATAAGGGCAGTAGGCTGAGGGCGGAGGGACAGCACACTGTAACCAGTGATTCCCACAGTTAGGCATCAGTGTTGGAGCAAGAGGCGGTGGGAGGGAGATCAGTACTGTCAGTAGGGGAAAACCATGTACCCAATGTCAGTGTTGTCGAGGCGACAACCTGTTAAGTTGGAGGAATTGTAATCAATCAGTATATTGGTAGATATAATATTCATTTAAATATAATAGTTAAATAAGTTCAGCCTGCTGAACTTTAGTTAATATCGAGCCTGCTGGACTTTATAAAATAATCAATGTAATGACTCAGCCGGGAGCAGCAGGCTGAAGTCAACTTAGGTCAGCTTGCTGACACATTCTTTGACAGCCAGCTGACTTTCGTACTCGGTAACAGCAAATTGCCTAGATATGCATCTAAGTGTGGAGTGCTAGATGAATGGCCAGATGACATCCGTAGGGTGGATGGCGATTCGGGATGATGGGAGATGGCGGTGGATTTGGTTAACCGAGGTCCTACCAACGTGGTTAACTCCCGGGTAGGCGATGCCATCGCACTGGCCGTTGAACAGTAAACTCATTCCATGTACATATGCTAGGTATTGCTCTCGAATTCGACATTCGAAAACGAGGCCAACTCTCTTGTACAGCTTACGGAGAGAGATCTGAATCCAAGGCAAGAAGCCATTGATATGCACTATCTTCTAGCCTTGCTTATGTATGAGTTTACCGATTGCATTATTGATGCTACTTAACTTGCATTTGACTTGCAAGTATTGTCCACTGCTTGTGTGTCGTCTTTTGTGTTTAACCAATCAACAGAAAATACCATAAAGTTTACTTGCTGATATAAAGATCTTCATTAATTGTTAATCGCCTATTTGGTAAGTCGATTCAATTCACTGCTGCTAATGAGACTGCGAGCGGGTGCAATGCGGGCCGCCAAAGATGGCATCAGTGCGACCTCCTATCGCACGCCAGTGGATGAGAGGCCCACACGGTTGTTGATACGGATCCGTGCAACGGCCAGACTTTGCTTCTCTACGCAGCGATAAGCGTCCTTGAGAGTATACTTGGAGCCGATGCGGTCGATGAGGGGGGCAATGGCTCTCTCCCTCAGACGCGGCTCCATGGCTTGCAAGAAGATCTCTGCAGCCTTACGGTCGGTGACCGTGCCCACGTCTTGGCATAGGTGGGTCAGCCATTGGTACATCATGCAGATTGTCTTGTTCTTGCGGCGGTAGAAGTGACGCAGCTTGTACACCTTCTCCTCAGTGGCGGCCTGGAACTCGTGTCTGAGGATGTCCCAGAAGGCCTGAACGGGGACAGCAAGCGAGACGGCCACACCGTCCACCTGCTCTGTGCGGGCAAGAATCTTGGCCAACTTCTCATGGAAGGTGTTGCGAGCCTCGTGAAGAAGGTAACGCATAAGCGTGCCAAACATTTGGCGCTTAGTGTGCGCGGGAGTAGTGAGCTTCGAGAAGTCGAAGTTAGCCTTGACCTCTGAGATAATGTAGTCCAGATCACAGAAGCCCACCCTGTCGCGAAAGCGGAAGAGGAAGGCCTTCTCTACCCTTATACCCTGGTCACCTGCCATGGATGAAAGGGATAAATATGAGTCCACTGGAGAGGTGGCTTGTGGACAGCTGCAAGCTGAGGGGCCACCGGGTGCTCCTCCTCAGGTGGATTAGTGATAGTGCTGAGATTTGAATCTGACTCGTCTCCAATCTTTTTAAAAGTAAGGAATGTGTACTCACTAGAGTGAGCACCTTAAGACTGTAATCTGGTAGGAAAACAACTAACAAAACATGGCCCAAAAGACCACTAGAAGCACATCATGATCTTCAAGAGTAGTCCTACGGCAGAGGCTTAAGCTGTGACTTTGCTCACCACTTGTGAAGTTCTTCAAGTGACTGGAAGCCAAGAGGGCTTGCTCTCCACAAGGGAGAGACTAAGTGGTTCTGAAAACACAAGAGGTAAAAGCCTAGATTGAAAATTAGCCCGTACAAGATCCTGGGGCCGAACAGTACGTTTTTTGGTACGCCGTATTCACATACGCCATAATACGAGTATAAACCGATCTCGCTTCAAAAGTTTTTATTTAAACTCACACGTTTTATGTAGGTGTGCATTTTTCTCCGTTCAAAATACCTACGTCGGCTCCCTATACGTGCCATTCATACACACTATAATTAGAAGTCACGTCGAGCGAGTTCACACGTGTGTGATGTAAGTGGACCGCGTTGAAAATACATGTCGGGCTAAGTTTTGATGGCCGCGTTTCACAAAAACTTCACACATCTTTGTCTGCCGCTCAGAAGCTTCTGCACACAAAAATTTCATCTACCTTTGCTGTGCATGTTCATAGCAGTTCCGCATTAGTTGCAATACAAACGGAAAGGTAACTTGAGATACTTTGATCGCGCGCCAATTGTACTTATACAATTCAAATCGGCACTTCCGGCCACATCCGCGACGTGTCGCATGCGCCGCATCCGGCCACGCAACAGATCGTTACAGCATCTCTATAAAGAAGACCGTAGAATGTTAGGTCGCAAAGAGGTAAGAGAGGAGGACGTCTTTAGAGACGCCTTCTTTGACCCTCAGAGTATTAAAGAATTACGGAAGATACCATTCTCACAAGTGTTTGAGAACACACATCTACACCAAAACTAGTGCATAACTCCATGTAACTTTCTTTTCTCAATGACTTATTTCCTTCCACGCAGGTCTTTGTGGCCATGGATGGAATAGGTTTGCCTGTCACTGCTGCACAAATTCTAAAATGCCGTGGCAAACAGTGGGCGTTCCCCAAGTACTGTATATTCGTCTCCTGTCACATCTTCTTCTCGTGCCCTCTCCACTCTGTGTAAGATGCTGAGGTCCTACCACCCGCTACACATCCACATGTTTACATGACTACTTTTATGAATGTCAATGCAGGAGCATATTTCTTTTGCCATAAAAACTGTTCTTGCTGTAGGGTATAGTTGACCTGCTGTTCTGCATGCAATTCATGTTGCTGGTGTTATGTTTTTTGCTGTTTATTTTTGTGCTCTTAAATTTACAGATGTGCTGTTCATGTAGTTGGTCATCATTTTGTACCTGTTTTTTTTGCAGCTGTTCTTTAGAGTTTGCTGGAATCACTTTGCTGCAGGTCATTTTGAAATATGTGCTGCTTTGCGCTGCCTTGCATTTCAGCCGCACAACTGCTGGGATGTCTGTCTTTGCTCACCTGCCTTTTGCTATGTGCTTTGGTGCTCCTTTCTTGTTGTTTGTGCTCAGCTTAAAATCTGCCATCCTGCTACCCTCCTGTTGGTTGCTACACTCAGCAGCAGCTTCTTTGCTGCTGTTTATTTAATGCTGCAAACCTGCTGGGTTGCTTTGTTTTGCACCTGTTGTGCTCTGTGCTACTTTGTTGCTGCTGTGCTGCTGTGTTGCTGTGCTGTGCTGTGCTGGTGTCGGTGTCCCCTGGTATGCTGCTTGTGCTGCTTGTGCAGCTATTATGCTTTTTTTTGGTGCTCTTCTGCTGTGTGCCTGTGCTGCTGTCATGGTGTTATTCTCTGCTGCTATGATGCTCTGCTGTGTTGCTCTTATGTGCTGCTTTGCTATTGTTGCGCTGCTCTACTGCTGCGATGTTAACTTGCTTGCCGTAATATTGTGCTTTTGTTTCCTGCTGCCATATTTTTGTTTGTGCTTCTGTGTTGTGCTGCTGTGGTGTGTTGCTCTGCTGTTGCTTTGCTGCTGTTCTGCTGTGCTGCTACTCTTCTTTGCACCTGTTGCTGCTGTGGTGCTGTGCTGTTGCAGCTGTGGTGATGTCTTGTTGTGTGCTGCTGGTGTCGTGTCGCTTCCTGCTGCTTTGGTTTGGCACTTCATTATGCACAACCTCTGTACCCAATTCACATGCACACCCATTCCCAAGCTGTAGCTGCAATGACTGCGCAGCGATTGTCACTTGAGGTGGCTATGTACGGTGGGTGCTTGGCTCCGGTGCCATCACCAGGTGTGACGCATGTGGTCGTGTACTTCCTTCTAGATCAACCTATGTTATTTGAGAATATTTTGAGGTGGTACGTGTCGACACACTCCTCATCATCCCTCTTGCATGTGCTTCATTCTTCCAATCTCACCATGCATCTCGTGTGCAAGAATAGGATTGTGCATGTGCTTCATTCTTTCAATGTCACCATGTTCCAACTGCCCTTCTTCACGCTAGAGAGATAGAGGCTTCTGGTGGTTCATGATGAACTTCACAAGCCCCCTCGCTCGCTCCACAGTATCTTGAACCTACTCAACCTTCACGCTGGCTTCCAACATGAGGTCCAAGCCATGTGCCGCACACGCACTCCACGTAATGTGTGAGTACTTAGCCTCAATGAGTTTACCTGCAATAGCAATAGACAATTGAGATGAAGTAAGGTATGGCAAAAGAGGGTAGCATTATGTACAAAGATTCATGACATTATGAATGAAGTTTGGGATGAAGCCTCCAGCCCAAGAGGAAGCCGAGCAGCACAGAAGCAAAGCACACAAGCAGCTTACACAATAGCAGGATTATAGATGACCACAGCATCACGGCTGCAACAGCATATAGCAGTAATAGCATGACAACACACAACTCAAAAGATAATAGTCCAACACTGACAGCACCACAGCATAACTGCAGCAGTACACACCTAAGTAACCAGCATCATCAAAGAAGCAGCACACCACAAGCACAGCAGCACTGCAACATTCAGCAGCAGACCAGCAAAAAGCACCACAACAGCAGCACAACAGAATGAGCAAAAGTTTTGTTAAGAGCAATACAAGAATAACATTTGTGACTAAGCAAAGTCGGATGCAGTATGACATACCCGCGTTCTTGCATGCTCTGGCCAAATCGATGCATATCATGGGAATATGCTTCGCACCAATCTCCACTATGACCTCCTCAAAGCATTTAGCAATAAACTTGCCACTTTCAAACTTACCATCACAAGTGACCTCCTTCACCATATTTTCACCCATTGGAGTGACAACAATGAAGTTGGTGATGCGCTTTTTGGTGATGTCAGACCGGTAATACAAAAGAACAGATTAATAAAGAAATGAAACTCCGACATCTATAGTTGAGGTAGAAATACAACACCACATCGAACGGCACCATAGCACCCCACAATCATAATACTATACAACACAGCAACAGATCACACGTACCAGCACCACCTAAGCAAAGGACACAGAAGCTGAGCATTATGGCGACAAAGCAGCACAACACAACACAGGATAGCAAAGCAAAAAGCAGCAGCAGCGTGCAAACCAACACTGCAAGATGACACCGCACAGAAGCACAGCAGCCTAGAGGAAAAGCACACGATAGCACAGCAACAAAGTACACCAAGTACACAAAGTACACAAAGTACACCAATGCGTGGCAGCATGCACAGCACCATCACAGCAAAGCAGCCCAGAAGGAAAGCACGGCAGAATTTAGTAGTAGCATAGTAGGACAGCAGCCGTGCAGCACATTCTAGAAAGGATGAAAGCAACGCAGACAATGTAATGAATCAGTATATTGGTAGGTATAATATTCATTTAAATATAATAGGTAAATACGTTCCGTCTGCTGAACTTTATGTAGTATTGAGTCTGCTGGACTTTATATAATTATCAGTTTAAGGACTCAGCCGGAAGCAGCAGGCTGAAGTCAACTTAAGTCAGCTTGCTGACACATTCTTTGACAGCCAGCTGACTTCCGTACTCGGTAGCAGCGAACTGCCTCGATATACATCTAAGTGTGGTATGCTAGAGGAATGGCCAGATGACATCCCTATGATGGATGGCGATTCGGGATGATGGGAGATGGCGGTGGATTTGGTTAACCGAGGTCCTACCAATGTGGTTAACTCCCGGGTAGGCGGTGCCATCGCACTAGCCGTTGAACAGTAAACTCATTCCATGTACATATGCTAGGCATTGCTCTCGAGTTCGGCATTCGGAAACGAGGCCAACTCTCTTGTACAGCTTACTGAGAGAGAGATCTGAATCCAAGGCGAGAAGCCATTGATACGCACTGTCTTCTAACCTTGCTTATGTATGAGTTTACTGATTGCATTATTGATGCTAGTTTACTTGCATTTGACTTGCGAAGTGTTGTCTACTGCTAGTGTCTGGTCCTTCGCTGTTTATTCTCTTTATAGCAAATACCATAAAAATTACTTGCTGATATAAAGATCTTCATTAATGTTTAATCGTCTATTTGGTAAGTCGATTCATTTCAGACAAGCAGCTCAAAAGGCAAGCAAGCTAGCATATACAAAAGAAAAAAGAAAAGAACAACATCTCATGAGTCCAGAAGCTGGAGAGCACAGCTGCAGGAAACGAGCAGCACATATTTAAAAAATGACAGCAGCAGTCTGAAAAGCAACAGATCCAAAATAATGTGCAGCAAATAGAACAGCTACAAAATCACTTAACATTACACAATGAACAGCAGGAAAATGAACAGCTGCAAGAATAGACAGCAGACCAAAAAATTGGAAAGGAATGAAGAGCACACTCCAAAATGAACAGCTGGAACATGAAGTGCCGCAAATAAGATAGCAGAGCAACAAATTGTAAGGAAATAAAGAGCACGGTACAAAATTAACAGCAGGAATATGAACTGCAGCAAATTAGACAGCAGCGAAATGTACAGACCAGAGATGAAGAGCATGTTGTAAGAACTTAACAATGGCATGAAAAGCAGGTGAAGGTGGTAAAAGAAGAGTGAAATGTAGAAGTAAAATGTATTGAGGAAAATTTACCAGCCATCGGAGCATACCACACAGCCAGTAACTTTTAGCTTCTCCATAAAATGGCAAAGCCGATGTCACAACATGCCATTTCCCGATCCAGAAGCTTCGTCCTTAGGTGCCACATTTGGGGACCGGAATAGTTAGGCCCAACACGGGATATGGAGTCTAGCATGAGTCCATAGGATGCACATTTGGCAGCATTGAAAGAGATGCTATTGGCATAAAACCACTTAGCAATAACTTGATTTGCTAGGTCCAAAACTTTGGTTTCCATGCCTTCGGAAGGTCACTTTGCCTACCAGACCCTCTAGCGGATCCTCCAGAGGAAGAGGAAGGGCAAACATTGCCGATCTTCTTCATGTCATTCTCAAGTGCTACTGCCTCCATAGTCCGCTCATGACGAGAACGCTTTTGCAGAAGCTTCATTTGAGCAAAAGGAACTTTGGAAGATCTAGATCAAATGCCTGAACTTGTGCCGAAACTTGAGAACATCCTGCAACTCCCTGCCCTTGAGCACAACCCATATGGTACCTAATCCTGAATGTCCCACCCAGGTTGATACGGCCACAATAATTACAATTATTATGTGTGTGACAAGAAGAAATCAGGCTTGTCTACCTTCTCAACGTGGTCATGTTCTGAAGGAAAAATAGGATCGGCCACTCGCTTGCCCTTTTCAGCAGATGTCAGTCGAGATGAACTACAGGGTGTAACCAGATCATAGTCTTCTTTGTCATCGAATGCAGCAGAAGAACTGTCGTGTAAGTCCTGTTTGGCCATAGCAAATTAGGAGAAAAAGTAAGTGAAAATGAATACGAATGGAGGCGTGAGTACAGGTAACTTTTGTATATACTGTGAAAAACGGCAAGTATCTCTGTATGTGAGGATGAGATTGCTTACCAAATGCATTCTTCAGCCGCAGAGAATACTTAGCATTTTGAGTAATTGTGTGGTTACCTTGTGTGTGCAATCTGATTGCACAGAAGGCAAATAAGTGTAAGAGTGTACGTATTTCATTGGTTACACGAAGAAAAAACACAGAAAAATAGAGTCACCAATACGAGAAAGCAAACTTTCGCTTTTTTTTCCCGTTGTCATCTTCATTTTTGAGCTCTTCAAACAATACATGGCCGGCTGCTATGCTACAAAGGCATGACGCTCAAAGCGCGGTCATCAGGCAAAGTGTTGCCGCGACGCACGTCCGTTAAGTCTGAAACGTGTGACGCGATGATTTGACTCTTACGGTCCAAATGAATAAATACTTCAAGGTACGTGTTAGGGTGTTGGCCACACACGTTCGAGAATTGGCGGTTGGTTCAAACAACCGACACCCGTGTATGCAGGCAAATTTTTCCGTTTTTAAAATCACATCACGTACGGTACAGAATCACACGTACGCCCACACGTGTACGTTGTATCCGGATCTTCAAACTAAGCGTAAAAGTGTAAGCTTTACTAATAACTCTACAGCTGGCATAATGGACTTTTAAAAAGATGTCCCTCTAGGGGCATCCACTGCTATATACTCCTTGCAAAACCGACGCTGAAGGCGGCGAATGCAATGCACACAGTCACGCTAGGAGGCTCTCATATGTCCACAAAAATTGGAGGCAAGGCACGTACTAGCACTCGTGTTGGCTAAGCATAACGCAAACCAATCAAATCTAGTGCAAGGAATATGCTAAATGCGTCTCATTGGTGGAGCTTACCTCGACCAATGCGACCTAGATAAAGCCTCAAAAGTAGATCTGGAACTCGAGGAAGCTTTCTCTAGGGATAAGTGATGCAGTCACCACAGTTATAGCTCTGGTGATGCTCATTTACTATGATAATGCATGCAAAATGTGTACCATCAAGCTCGCGGATTTGTACGCTAAAGGCTAGGGGTCTTTGGAGTCGCGAAGGGCCAACAATGTGACCTTTGGGCACACTGAATCACAAAGTGGCCTTTGGTGAAACTCCGCTAGGGGCCGATAGGTGGCGCGGACTAGATTGCAAATATCTCGCTCAACACTTGACCAAATGACACGAAACTGGTGCCATTCGGAAGATGGCTCGGCACTCTACACTTTAGCAATTTGGAATGCTAGCAAAGGTCAGCATATGGATGCGTAAAGTCAAGTCAAAAGTGGCCTTCCTAGATTGATGGTTCACACACGTGTACCTTGGTTTATTGCGACGACCTCAACCTAATGAGTCATGACAATCAGCAAAAGACCACACAACTAGCGTAAGCAATACTCATAGTCAATTGCAAGTAACGCTTATCAATCATGCAATCAGTAAACTCATACATAAGCAAGAACAGTAAGCAGTGGTGTAACGACTTGCAGCCTTGGATTCAAATGTTCCCTCAATAAGCTCTACAGAGAGTTGGCCTCGCTTTTGAATGCCGAACTTGAGAGCATAACTTAACCTATGTACATGGAATGAATTTACTATTCAACGACAAGTGCGATGGCATCGCCTACCTGGGAGTTAACCACGTCGGTAGGACCTCGGCTAATCAAATCCACAGCCATCTCCCATCATCTCGAATTGCCATCCACCCAAGGGTGTCATCTGGCCACTCGTCTAGCATATCACACTTAGATGCATAACTACGCAATTCTCTGATACCGAGTACGGCAGTCAGCTGACTGTCAAAGAATGTGTCAGCAAGCTGACCTAGAGTGGACTTCAGCCTGCTGCTCTCGGCTGAGTCATTATACTGAATAATACTAAAAATTCCAGCAGACTTACGCTAGTTGTGGGGTCTTTTGCTGATCAATAAGTTAACCGAAAAATACCATGAAGATTACTTGCTGATTAAAAATCTTTATTGATTGTTGAATTGCTTGTAAGTAAGTCAATTTATTTCAGTTTGACTTATGCTTGGCCTATAGGAGAGCTAGTACAGCCTTTGCACACATTTGTGAAACTAGAAGAGGTCTCCTAGAGTGACCTCATGCATTCAGGAGTAAAAAGCACTAGAGATGTCCTTCGTGAGGAATCTTTTTAAAGTCCTATAAGCAAGTTGTAAGTGACAGAGGTATCAATAAAGTTGACACTTTTATCTCTCGTGTTTTCACGACCACTAGTCTCTCTTGGAAAGAGCAAGGAAGCCTTTCCTAGGCTAGTTCTAAGTCATTTAAAGAACTTCACAGCAAAGTCACAACTTAAACTCTTGCATGGAACTACTCTACAAAGATCATACTATGTGCTTTTAGTGATCTTTTGGGTCATACTTCCTTAGTAGTTCTCTTTCTAATTTAGAGGCTTGAGGTGCTCACTGTGATTAGTACACACTCCTTACTTCTAAAGCATACTAATTTGCTTACAAGCATCTACAATCTCCGACGTATGCCTACTCGTAGTGGCAGGGACTATCAGCCATACAACAAAGGGGTTAGTGGGGAGGACCCTGACTCAAATCTGAGTACCATCATTGAACCCTCTGAAGAGGAGCATCAAGTACCCCGTCAGCCTGCCGCTGTCATTGAGCCACAACTCCAGTCGACTCACGTCGGTCTCATGAACTCTATGGCAGGTGACCAGATTTGTAAGTTACACTAGAGACAGGGCCTCCCTCTTCCGCTTCAGCGGTAGGCCAGGCAGCTGTAATATGGACACCACTATCTCTCAGTTTGAGGCTGATTATGAGAATGCAAAGGTCAAGAATCTCGCGCTCATTAAGTGCCAGGTGTTTGGCACGTTGATGCGTTCATCTTCTTCACGAGGCTAGGGACACCTATCGTGAGAGGTCAAATGAGATCTTTGCACGCACAGAGCTTGCAAGGGAGCCTCACGGTAGTCTCACGGTAGCCTCACGGTAGCCTTCACTGCTGACCCAGCCAGTGCAGGCGTTTTGGCACGTCCTGAAGCAAGAGTTTCAGTTTGCCACGGAAGAGAAGGTGTACAAGCTGTATCATTTCTTCCGTTGCAAGAACAAGACAATTGGTATGATGTACCGGTGCTTGACTCACCTATGACGCGATGGGGCACTCTCGTCGACCAAGAGGCCGCGGATCTTTTTGCGGGCTATTGAGCCGCGTCTGAGAAAGAGGACCATCACCCACCTCATTGACCGCATCGGCTCCGAATACACTTTACAGGACGCCTACGTTCAGTAGAACGTCTGAGCCTAGCAGCCGCACAGAGCAACATTAGCAACCGTGTGGGCCTGGCATCCACCATTGTGTATCAGGAGGTGTTGGTGCTGCCATCTTTCACACGCGCTGCCGCTGCCTGCCAGCACCAGCAGCAGCAATTAACCACAGCGCTTGTAGCTGCCAGCGCAGACGCAGCAGCGCAGCGCTCCACAAGGCCGCATTTCCATGGCCGCCACGACAAGCGACCCCTGCTGGTCATGCGGAAAGACGGCCACACTCGGCGCAACTACACTCTTGCACAGAACGGTGGGCCTGCCGATCGCACGTACTGCCGCAAGGCTGGTCACCTGCAGGTCGTGTGCTTGCAAAAGAAGCGCGACTCCGAGAGCGGACGCGCTCGTGACGGTTCAGTGTCACTGCGGGCCAGCAAGGCATGCGGAACCCTCGTACAGGCGGACGCCCCGTGATCACGGCAGCCACGGCCACAACGGACGCCGCGCTGACCCTCGGGGACGATGTCCCCAGCCGCAACGCATCAGCGAGGCGCTGGATGCGCTTGAGGCGGAAAACGCGCGACTCCGCGCACTCTTCGTCGCCGACAGTTACGAAGCCTGCAGGACTCTGTCCGCACATGCACCTTCGGCTGACGTTGTGGCGCTGACACCTGGCGATGGCGTAGCACCTGCGCGCACGCCCAGCGCTAACACCTGGCAGGACCAAAACCTGCCACTTGGCGCAGCCACAGCGCTACAGTCAAGCGCACGTCCGCACAACGACGGAGCGCCCACGACTAGAGCTGCAGTCGCCGACGTTGACGCCCCTGCAGGCCTGACCCGCCTTGCACTAACACCTATCGACAGCGGCCAGGCACGTGTTGACTAGCCGACAGATGGCGGGCCGCTGGTCTGCGCTGCTCCGGCCTCCGACAATGCGCACGTCCTCGCTGACAGGTGCTGGCACACGCGCCTCTGGCATGCGCTGTCCTGCTGGGACCAGCAAGCCCGCACGATACCTGTGCAGTGGCAGGTGGCGCCCCGCCCACTAGGCTCGACATCAGCAGCGCAGGCAACCGCTTGGGCAGCTACCGCGCAGGCATGTGCAGCGCCGCGCACACGCGGCCAGCGACACACGCTGTTGGCTGTTGCTAGCAGCGTGTTCTAGCAGGCGCCAACACTTGTCGTGCACGCGCTGGCTGTGGCGTCAACTTACGACAGCAGGAGAGTCAATTGCGCACGCATCTTGGGGCCAGCACTGCAAACTTTGCTGCGTTCGTCTGGCAGCAGCACAATCAGCGCAAGTCCGGCAGCAGCTGCGCAGAGCAGCTGCGTACACGTCGACACATGGCGCGTGCACGCGGCCCGGCACGAATGGGTGCGGACGAGCGGCTGCGACCGGCATCCCCGCTTTGGCAGCAGCACTCTAGACTACGCTGCGCAGTTCGATCGCTGTTTGCATCCCCGACGATGCGTCCAGGCTCGCATACAGCCAGGGCTTAAACCCTGATTGCGCACCAAGTCTCGGCGCAGTCACGTTGTGCGCTGCTGCAGTCGCGACAAGCGTACGCGCCGAGGGGAGCGTATCGCGAGGATCCACTGGGGCTGCCGCGCCCTACGCTCTTAACAGACTGGCATCACGGCATTTTTGCATCAGAGGCAAAGTGGAGGCGCCACGTGGCAGCTCAGCAGTAGCGCTGCACGTTGCGCGCAGCGCAAGACGCATCTGCGCAAGCGCTGATGGAAGCGCGTCTACGCGACCAGCGCGGCCAAAGGAGCGCGACTATGGCCCCGCGATGTTGACCCTCGCAGGCCAGCACCCTCGTGACAGCGCAGCACCACCTGGCAACAGCGCAGCGCCACTTGGCAGCCGCTCAGCCATAGCAGCCGTCGACAGTGTGACGCCACCAGCGTAGCGCTGGCACTTGGCGACGCGTCCGGCTCCGCTGTCGCCACGCGTCTGGCTATGTCAGACCAGGTCCGATGCAGGTCTGGCATAGACCTGACGCCGACTGTGCGCACAGGTACGGCAGAGGTCTGGCACAAGTTTGGGCAAAGTTGGGCGCAGGTACGGCAGAGGTTTGGCGCAAAATCGGATCAGACCTGTTCCCTGACCTTGGCGACGGCATCCTCACTGAGTCCTCCCTAATTCCAGCCGTGCTGATGCCTGGCGTCCTCCAATAGTCTCCGTTGCGACAACCATCCCAAGAGCTAGGTCAAGGCTTTTGTCCCCAAAAGGATATCATAGCCTTCCGTTTGAGTGATTGTGTATAACATCACAAGCACTGCCTTATTATGCTGGCCGAGATAGCTTTGAGAGTGCATGTTGCAGATCTTGAGTGTGTGTGCTTGCACGCTTGGTTATTGTAGAATCATTGAGTGCAAACACAAGTGCAATTAGCCAGGCCAAGTTGTTTGTATTCAGTTTGTGGGTGGCTTGAAGTCTGGAAAGGTTGTGAATATTTCAACCTGACCAAATATTTGGGCTGGGCTGCACCTTTCACGGGCGTAAGCAGCTAGGCGTGTGCCGCAAGTAATTTTGACCTCCGATGGAGTAGGACAAACGACACCGACACACTTCCGCTAAGAGCGCTAATGACTCTTCAAAGTGAAGGACTTTTCCTCAAAGCAGGAAACCTATTTGGCCCGCCTCTGAAGTCTTACTTGAAGGAACTTACAAGTTACCTACCCCTAGAGTTCCAAGCATGGGCCGCCACCTGGCACATAATTTGAGTCACATACGGGCATTTTAATTACTTTGGCGAAGACACCGGTCGAGATACACCTTCTAGAGTTGCGCAGGCGGAAGTGGGGGGCATGGGCCCAAGGTTGGGCCGGTGAAGATTGAAGTGGCGGGAGTGCCCATTAGAGTAGGATGGGGCAAGCCGACTTGGGCTCACATGAAGTGATCTGGGAATACCTTGGCTCGAGTACGTGGAGCCAGTGATTCATTGAGTAAGAAGACAGTGGCTGTGGAGCAGAAGTTCATCAAGTGGAGGCTTGAGTAGCGCAAATTAGATTAGGAGTGCTAGTAGCTATCATACTCGAACTCCGTTTCAAATGAAGAGGTGATGCTGTAGAGGTTTTTGCTGTGGGTTCTTTTCACTTACGGGCATATGAGTGACATCCCCATGAAACCTCAATCGTAAGTTCTTGAGGTACTTACATGCATGCGCCACGTGAAATTCTCGCGTTTGCACTCGTGTGAGCATAGAAAGATGACTCGCAACGAGTAGGGCAGTAGTACATCAACACTTGCGAGATAGTCCAGCTTCCATTCCTCGTAAAAGTCATTATTCACTACACATGAAACAGATGCACAAGTCATAAATTTGTTGAGCGCAATTGCAAATGCATGCAACGATTAAAGAATGGGGCAAAATCTTACGTAACTTCAACTCAATAAAGATGAACACAGGAAGTACAGAGAGAAGTACATATTGTATACAGTACAACTACATCAACGTACACCATCCCCTTGCTTTACTCTACCAATAACTTAGCATTTTACGTTCTCAAAAGCATGGGAGATGCTGCTGCTTATAAAACTAACCGCAGTACCTTACTACAAGAAAGAAAATATACTCTTTAAGGCGTAAACCTAAACTTTACAAGGCAAGATTTTGCAGCACATTGGTGCCTGAAACATTCTCAACTAAATCTCCAAAAAATTGAAATACATCTACTACAGAAAGAGGTAGAAGGAGCTAAAATTCCGCGAGGAATTGTCTCCGTAGAGTAACTCACAAGGCTAGTGGTGGTGCTGCCTGTGCCGACAACGTAGATCTGGCTTAACTCAAATGTTTGTCATTGACATATGCTTTACAGGGCCAAACCTTCAATCATCTCCTTCCTCCTCTCGTTTCGCCTGTAAGTTAGCCTCTTCTTTCAGTCCTTACCTTGATCATGCCCTTCTCCCGCTGCACACATCAACGCAGCACCCAACCACTGCAATAATGAGATGGGGATGCAGCAAACCTGCGCAATTCCTGAAGTGGGAGAGGGAAGAGCAAGAGCAACTCTATACAGATTTAACAAGCAGACCCTAGCCCGCCTACTCCAGACCAACTGCGTTCACTCCTACTATCTCGCTAGAGGACCCTTGCGCCAGTAGAAGCAGTGGAGGAGAAGAGGTGAAGCTATGTGCTGCTACAGGCACGCAGCTACTCCAACCCTAATGCCCTACTTAGTAAGCCATGATCTCGGGCCACAGCTTGGGTGGTGCAAATTCTATGCCCCACGCCCTTAGCCACAGCCATGCAAGTAAGAACCAGAAAATCTGCTTCTGGAGGTCTTACAAATTTACTCTTGGTCTCGAAGACGGACCTGAGTGGACAATTTTTGAAGTGGCCTGGTGGCTCAGGTCATATTGAAAGGATGCAAAGAGGAAAGTCCGGCTGCAACAATTCAGACAGGCACTCAGACATCTCACACCAGGGAAGGTTCAGGCGGCCTATTTGACGGGCGAGGAAGAGCTATAGCTGCCACAAGTCAGCCGACTGCAAGAGACGCAGTTTGAAGGAGGCAGGGAGCCGGCAGCAGCAGCAGCAGCATAGTTGGGATAGGCTTCAAAGCATGCGAGGACCAGGGAAAGGGCCCTACGGGACAAAAGTAGCGGTTCTTGACGGTGCCAGGTGGCACGCTCAGGTGAGCTCCCGGGTGACGACGGCATCTTTGTGGTCCTCCAGCACCAGCTCCTGCACCTGCGCCACCACGCTGCTCTGCTCGCTCTCGATTGCATCCAACCGGCTATTCACGGTCGCCAGGTGTCCCTCCATCCTCGTCAACATGCCCTGCCGCCAGCACATCAAGAGGAGCACGACACAGCGGGGAAAGGCAAAAGCAACCTGTTAGGAAATACCAACAGTGGTGAGGCCCGCATGCCACATGGCGGTAGAAGAGCTCTTGAGGACCCAACAGAAGCAGCGGCTGTGGCCATACCATTGTGAATCCTGGGAGGGCATGGGCAGCCAGAGCAGGGCAGAGAAGAGAGGAAGAGGGAGAGAGAGAGGACCAGCCCTGCCTGCCTGGCTGGCACGAGGAGAACTTGAGGGGCTTGAAGATCATCCCCATGCAATGAGGCGACATGTGTCAACCTGGCCCAGTGCCCTGAGGCACTGAAGCTCACTGTTCTCTCTCTCTCCTACGCATACAAGGGCGCAAATACGTGTACGTACCTGCTACAGGTGTCCAGTGCAAGAAGGGATCCGGAGCGTGAAGTGGTTTTCCCAACACAGCATGCACACAGAGAGAGCAAGCAGTCTGCACCGCAATCTAACTGGTTGGGCTGGTAGGGGAGGCGCGGGCGTCTCTCTCAGACTGTCTCGACGTTTGGGCCTGTGCCTGGGACCGGGCGTGAGTGTGAGCACGGGGCGGGAGAGGAGCGGACAGGGCAGGGGTCCAGGTGTCACGTACTCGGAGGAGGTGCGCGTCACGGCCGAGCTTCTTGCGGTGGAGCACTTTGTCGTGCGCCTGCGCTATGTGGGGGGTCTCCCCGAACCGGATGAACAGGTTGCGGGTAGTCAGGTTCGTCGAGAGCGACGTCCCTCGGGACACGTTCACGCCCTTCTTCCGCCTCATCTTTGCCATCATCGCCTTCACGGGGCTGCTGCCGCTGCTGCTGTTGCCGCCGCCACTGTCGGCGGCGCTGCTGGTGCCGTTGCCGTTGGCTGAGGTACTGCCGCTGACGCTTGCTGTGGCTGCTCCGGGCAAAGAGCCGGCTTGTCTTGCCTGCAGAATTGGAAAACTGTCAGTTTGCTGCCCCCACCTTTTTTTCGGGTACTTTGTTATTTTTCATTTGTTGGCCTTGAGTCACTTTATTAAATTAGAAGGGAGGGGCCTGGTGAAACCACACCCTCATCAACATCTCAAAGCCATGCACCTGACAACCAAATGCCCGTACAAGGAACACACGTCTGGCCTAGAGAAGGAAATCAAAGAATAAAAAAAAGAGGAGACAGGACGGCGAGCGGGCGCCAGGTGGCACTCACAGCGCGGTCGCTGCAGCGCCCCAAGATGGCTGCCAGCGTCGGATAGTCGAGCTGTAGCATCTCGCCGTCGTCCTCCTCCTCCCCCCCCTTCTGCGAGCGGAGCTCGTCCGCGCGCGCCTTGGGCAGGCGCACGCAGAAGTTCTGCGACTGGTTGCTCTTCAGGCGGTCCACCAGGTCTGCAAACATGCTCCTGTCGCGCACGCTCAGGCTCTCCGTCAACTGCGCAGCCGCACGCGGGCGGGGCGAGCAAAGGGCAAAGGTGCACGCAGGCAGAGAGAGACAGATGCGCTGGTCAGTGTCGTGTGAGTGAGGGGGCCGCATGCGTAAGAAGGGCGTAACAGACGGTGCTGGACAGGGCAAGCACAGAGTACGCATGCAAGGGCCACCTGGAGGCAGTCTGTGGAAGATGGACCCTGACAGCCAGCCAGCTGGCAAGGAAGGGTACACACGGATGCTGAATGTGGATTCCTTTTTTTCGCCCAATAATCAGCCACCGCCGGGGAAAAGAGTTTTAGGCCGCCACACACTGGCGCTGGGTTATACACGACAACATGCTCGGGAGAATGGCTTACAAGTTGGTCTTCATTCAAGAAAACATGAGCGAAGCAAGAACAGCACTTTCCGAAGGAAGGGGAGGGAGGGGGGCAGAGGGGGAGAGGGGATGATATGGGAGGGGGGCCGCAGAGGACGGGCAGCATTGCGGAGAAAGCAAGCCCACCCGCAGCCAGGTTCAGCACCCAGCTCATAGAAAGAAAGCTTCAAATGAGGAGTGCAAACGATGACGAGCCTGCCTTCAGAGCCAGGGTAATGGGCACCGTCAGGACGGGGAGTGGGCGAGAGGAGCGGCACGTGGCAAGAGCACTGCAGGGTCGGCGAATGCGGGTGTCAGAGAGGGAGCGAGGAGGGCAGGCATAAGCGACGCGTAAGAGGAGGAGGAGTCCCTCAGAGGTGGGCTCTATTTTCCCAGCCACAAACTTCACTTCAAAGACTCAATTACACTCTGAGAGTGTGTTAGACTAGGCTGTGCCAAGTCCCCCCGGCCCTGAGGTTAGGGGGGGCAGAAGGGAGAGAGAGGGGGGGCACCATGGAGGAGGGCTTGTAGGTGGGACTCCACGCGCTGAGCTGGTCGAGCAGCGTACCCTCGCTCACGCCCCCGCGCAGCAGGCCTTCCGCAAACTCGCGCACCAGGTCCACCACCTCCGACGGCATGCTGGGCGCCGTCTCCGCGTTGGCCTGCGAGGTGTTGCACCCGCCAAAGAGGCAGAGCGCGAGCACGAAACCGCCCCACACGCATGTGCACGCACGCGCGCGCGCGCACACACACACACACGCACACACATACGCACACATGAAGACGCACAAGCCCACCGTCAGAAGGTCGTAAGGAATGAGCAAAATGCTGCGAGGAAAGAAGATAGTAAGGGGCCCAAGGTACCGCAAAGGAACGCGCGCCCCGCCCCCCTTCAGCCAGTCTGGGCGGCCAACTACTCCCGCCACCCAGCCGCCCGCAAACACCAACAAGGCAGCTCTAACACTGCAGGTCCGCCTGCAGCACCCATATATACGGCCTTAATTCCCTTCCCCCCCTTACCAGCAGGCAGCAGCCACGGGAATAGAGGACCCACCCAGGCTCAGTCCCAAACTGCCGGGAGTCAGCTTTGCCACTGCCAAGGCGGCTTTAGGAGCAGAAGCAGGAGCAAGCGCAGGAGTCGGGATAGGAACAGGAGCAGCATCAAGAGCAGGAGTAGGAGCAAGAGGAAAATCTGGACCCGATAAGGAGCGCGCCATTGCCGTCCACAAGCAGATATCACCACCGGCAAGAGAGGCGCAGGAGGGCAGAGAGATCAGCAAGGCTCACGGCCAGAGCAGAGAAAGTGTGCGCTGCGCCCTCCTGCGACAGGGACTATGTTTGGTGCAGCACCAAATCCGCCATGCAGGGCTTTGCTCCCGTCATGGGAGCAGGGCCGCAGCAATGATGGGGCTCTGAGGAAGTTGCACAGTACTCGGGCCAGCAGTGCTCGGAGATTCCAAAAGCCAGCCCAGCCCCAGCTCTAGCCCACCCCCCTCCTCCTCCTCCCCTCCCCCGAAGAGCAGCGCACGAACGCACGCAGTTCCACGCATGGTTTCTGATTTGACAGCCGAAGATGCAGCGCGAGCGCAAGGGCGAGCGCGAGCAAGAGAGCGAGTAACAGAGAGGGCGTCGTTCGGCGGGGGCGGCACCTTGGCCTCGGCAAAGGCGTCGACGACGATGGCAATGAGGAAGTTCATGAGGATGAACATGATGAAGATGATGAAGGTCCAGAAGAAGAGCTGCCCCGCCGCCAGCTCCCACCCCTGCAGCAGCAGCAGCTCCGCCTCCACCTGGCAGCCCCTCGCACGTGCACAGGAGGCAACACACCACTCTCAGGACCCTGGCCTCATTGCAGAGAGCACGCCCGTTGGCTGCAGTCGTCCCGCGCACACTCGGCAGCAGCACTGTCCTGAGGGAGGGGAGACGAGCACCGGCAGCGACACTCGGGCTCTCTCAGACGGATGGCAGCAAGGCAGGGTGTGCCCACTCTCCTCACTCAGGATTGTTTGACCACAGTGGTACGTACATGGTCGGGACGTTTGTACCAGCACCAACGGGAGACTGAGACGTCCACTTTCTGGGCAACCTGAGGCTCACGCGGCAGGAGAGACAGCTCGATGCGGGCATAGCCCCCACTGCCCAACTCTAGTGCTATGCACTGCGTGTGTCAAAGCATAGCCCTACACTCAGAGACTTGACAGCTGTCGAGGTACTGGCCCGAGCCAACAGGCTGGTCAGAGAGGGGCAAAGGGGAAACGCCGTCACGTTCAAGGATCAGGGGTGGGAGGACTCACGCTGTTGTCGCCAGTGATGATGTTGAAGTTGGTCACCAGGGACTCCGCCAGCGTGCGGTACTGCCCACCCCCCCCCCCACGCCACGGCCCTCACAGCGCGCACCTCAGGCCCAAGCACCAGCTAGCCACACGTCTGGAGGCCGAGGCGACGGGCCCAGACGAGCACACAAGTGGGACACACGTATGTGCGCGTGCACGTAGAAAGGCGAGAAATGGCAGGAAGCTTTGTGCCTAGTGCAGGACAGTGGTCATGAACATGCAGATCCTCCGTGCCGTGGTTTGCTGCTGAGTGGGAAGAAGCATGGGGCCTCTAGGGTGCGAGAGCTGGTGGGGTGGCAAAGGCTACGGAGGAGATCCCCCTTTTCCTTCACACCTGTTCTCCCCCTCATTGCTCATACAAACAACCAAATTACTCAGGCACAATGGTGCCTTTAATCAAACCTTCTCCCGTGACGAAGGTCCACTCCTGAGCAAGCTTGTGGAGAGGGGGGGCAACAAGATCAGGAACAGGGGTAGAAAGGGAGGGCGGTGAAGCGAAGCGTGCATATGAAGCAGCGCGCGTAGACAAACAGAGCAGCAGGGCGACGCACGGAGTCGAGGAGGCGGCCAAAGACGAGATGCGCCATGAGGCTGTAGGTGATGAAGAGCAGGCTGAGCAGCATGAAGAAGTTGAAGAGCTCCGACGACGCGTTGGACAGCGAGCGCGTGATGATGCCCATGCGCGGCTGGAAGTCCAGGTACTTGAGCACGCGCAGCATGATGAGGAACATGCTGCAAGCACGCACGCACGCACACACACACGGACGAACGCACGCGCACACACGCACACATACACACACGTAGGCAGACATGCACATGCAACACATGCACACACGCACGCACGTGAGTGGGGGGGCATGCTGCACACAGTTGCGACGCATGCAAGTGAGCGCGTGCTGGTTGCACTCCCTCATGCGTGTGTACATGCACCATGATGCTCACGCACCCTCTGCGACATTGTATTCTTGGCTGCTCCCTTCTGTCGGGGATGCATACTTACGCTGGTACTACCACACAAACATATGCATACGCGTGTAGACTGACGCAGGCATATGATGATCCATGCACTCCTGCATAACCGCACACATGGAATGGTCACGACAATGACGGGACACGCATGCGCAAAGACACGCCTGGACGCGCATCAAAAGTAGCCAGGCAGAGAATTAAGGGCATGTATGAGTGACTCCAATACCAACGCTCATACATGTTGAAGAAAGCAGCGAGGCCAAGAGTTTGACAGTACTGGCATGGGCTATGAGAGGACAATCGCAACAAAGTGTGCTAAGCTCAGGCATACAGGAGGGGTACGAGTTACCGTGCAGCTTAGGTTAGGCGCAGCCATTGAGTTCAGGTCAGATGACTTATGCTGGAGCTCATTGACGGTAGGAGTGAAGGGTTTGAGTGGGGAGTAGGGTTGCAATTCAAGCTCAGGGCCAGCAATAGGGCAGGGTGAGGGCAGAGGGGTGAGAGTGAGTGAACCTGATGCCGCTGAGCGCCATGTAGGCGGAGCGGAAGGCCATGATGGCATTGATCCGCACAAACTTGCTCATGGCCGCCTCGAAGTCCCGGCCGCCGTTGTTGAGCAGCCAGAAGCGCGCGCCAGACGTCACGTTGGCGTACACGTCATAGCGGGGGACCACCTCAAAGGGCGCGATCCACGCAATGTAATGCGACATCCTGAGAGAGACGGGCAAGAGTACTGCTTCAGGCAAGAGCAGCCGTAGGCCGGGGACTGCCCCACGCGCAAATGCTCAGAAGTAGTACGTGCCCGGTGCTGCGGCTCACGCAGCACGGGTGCACTTGCACTTTCTCCTCGTGATGTCGATTCACAGAGGCTCTCTGCTCCTGCTGCTGCCTAGCTCCCTCCTTGCCTGCCTGCCTGGCTCTCATCTCATTTCTTGAGCTACATGTACTCTTTTCGCACACGGAGATACGAGTTTGTGCAGATATAGCATACGCGCGAGAGGACACAGCAGCAGAAGCTAGAGAGGGAGCAAAGGAGGGAGCGAGGGAGGGATCAAAGGGAGGGAGCAGGGAGAAAGGGAGAGGAAGAGGGAGAAGGGGAAAGAGGGGCAGACAGGCAGGGAGGAAGGGGGGGAGCGGGCCCTGAACCGGCCGGCTCACCAGAGGATGGAGGACACGAAGAGCAGGCCCAGCGAGCACAGGTCGATGACGTTCCAGAAGGAGTCGAAGTAGGCAAATAGGCGCTGCGACAGGCCCCAGCTCGTGTACCACTCCACCATCTCGCCGTACAGCTGATAGCACACGCTGGCAAACAGGACCCCCTCCAAGATCGCGCGGAACCAGTCCTGCCGCACGAGGAGGCCGGGGAAGAGCACGGGAAGGAATTTGGGCGTGTGAGAGACTGAGAGGAGGGGAAGGGGCGGGTCAACGCGCGCAGTCGACGTCGTCAGTCAAAGCCAGCCACTATCGTCGTCGTGACGCGCACAAATTACAAGAAGGTGAGGGAGAGAGAGGGTGGTGCAAACGAGATAATTTCTTCCTCTGCACAAGCAGCTGGAGCTGTCCAGGGGGACCGGTAAGAACAATATGATGGCCTCAAGGAGCACGGACGGGGCGTGGGCAGCTGCTTGAACGAAGCGAAGCAGTCTGTCAGGCAAAGCTAGGTCAAAAGCTCGGCTCTGACGGGTCAAACGTGGTCAAGATGCCAGCTCACGAGCAGACAGGCATCAGAAAGCAGCAAGACCCCCTCTGGTGCCCGAGCAACACACACCACGCCAGCCATGCACACAACATGAGCTTTGAAGCGGCAGCCACCCACAGCCCACGCACTCTACAAAAAGGTGACTACCTTGATGTTCCTTCTGTTGGGTAGGAAGGGACCCCGCAGGGGGGGGTGGGCAAGAGGGTCGTCCTCTTTTGGTACTCAGCACCACAAGGGAGGGACCCGCTGTGCAGCTGTGTGCGCATACTGATGATGCGCTGGCTGCTCACTAGTGAGGGGCCCCAGCCGTACAAGCCTCCCAGGAGTAGCAGAGCTCTCTGAGCCCTCCTCCCAAGCCTCCAACATCTGACCCTACATCATGCACCCCCCCAGACCCCCTCTGCAGCTCGCACCCCCGAAGCTCAAAAAAGCCGACCACAAAGCTCCACCCAGGCGGGAGAGAATGTGCAGAGGGAAGGAGGGGCAGGGCAGGGGAGGGGGGGAAGGGGGGCGCTCTCTCTCACAGTGCGCGTGCGGTAGAGCTCCATACGGACGGCGTCGATGCTCCACGTCACCGCCAGCTTGCCGCCCGGCTGGAACTCCACCTTGAGGTCGGTGTTGGTGAACTGCTGCTGGTTGCCGTTGTACGTCACCAGCTGCACCTCCACCGTCCTCGTGGCGTTGTCGATGAAGTAGCTGTCGCGCGCACACACACAGGGCATATTGGGGGGGGAG